>WHVD01000033.1:600000-754037 GCA_015178975.1 Hysterangium stoloniferum | reverse complement strand
GTCTCCGCGTTTGTCTTTGGTTGGGGTCGCTGGTTACGAAACGAACTTCAGATGGGAGAAGGAACCCTTCATGGCAATCCTCTCCCAAAGATCGGATACTATACACGCCATTCCTGTTCTCGTCCTCCTCCTCATCCTCGTCCGAGGAAAACTCAATTGGTCCCCTACGGTATCCCTTTTCTTGTTGGGGCAGCGTTTGACCGTCCCCTCGGGTGAGAACTATGCGTTGCAACTTAATGCGTCGAAGTAGCTCCCAGTCGTAAAAGATGGTACCCTCCTTCTCCTTCCAGCTCTTGGTTCCCGTCGTCCTAATACAAGGCGTCCCACCCTCGCTATCATCGGTCTCCGCGAAGTCGGCCCATTTCTCTCCCGTGGGGGGAAGGATCGGCACTGAAGCTCTGTTTCCGCACTGCGCTCTGTACTCACGCCGCTGCCGCTTGGAGGGGACTCCTTCTCTTGCTCCCCTCGCCTCCTGTTGACTTCTATACTCAGCACGCCTTTCTCTTTTGCGGCGAGTCTCCTTGCGTTGTGTTCTTCCATGAACATTTCCTGCTTCCGCATGCTAGCAGCGACTTCCTCAGATGATGGCCTGAGGAGGGGCCTAACGGCTTGCTCCAATCCGTACCGGTATTTTTCCCGGCTCATCACCAAAGGAGAAAGTCGAAAGGGGGTTGATTCCTGGGTACCCCAATTGCTCTCGACATTGTCTGTACGAGGCACCGGGTGATGAATCCCCGCCGTCGTGGATGTACTGGCTGTCGGGGCTCGCTGGACCTTTTTGAACTTAGGGAGGACTTGCTTTTGTTGGAAAGGGAGCATTATAACGCGATAAAAGTGGTGAAGTTGAAGATAGAGGGAAGGACGTGGTGTGAAAGATAAAGAAAATTTATGCGAATTTACGTGTACTTTTTTTATATATATATTGAATTGAAACTCCGCTCGGTTGGTCGTTAAATAAAATTCATTAATTGTGCCGGGTTTTGGGGAAATGTGTCCGCTGCCAATTAATGGTTGTCCCAATCGACCGAAGGGATAGAAAAATGAAAAAGAATAAAAGCCAACGAGATGGCTCACCGAATAACTGAGATATTTCTGAAAGGAAGTTACAAAAGAGAGGGAATAGATGATTCCTTGAGCGCATATATCCCGTTAAATGTTGAACAGCGCCTTGTACGCCCTCAAAAGTGCCGGAGCATTTCTAAGGTCAGTGCTGCTTAACCACGAATCCTCCTCGGGTCCATAACCTTTCCAGCGCACCCTAAATAGCAGACGATTTCGCTGTTTCCTATGTCCAACAATAGCTTCGACTTCATATTCTTCGTGATCTGATTTCAACTCTCTTAGGTTCTCAAGTTGGGGTCTCGGACCTAGCTTGGAAGGAGAGGGTTGATATTTCCGCAGATGATCCCGATTAATGACTGGATGCATAGGATACTCCGGGGGAATCTTAAGCCTAAATACTTGAGAGTTCAATTTCTCAAGGACCTCGAATGGTCCAATCCGTCTTTGTATCAGTTTCTTCCCCGTTCCCTTGACTTCCACCAGTTCGAGGGAGTGGGGGTTCACCAATACAAAGTCTCCCTCAGAGATATCTTCTACAGGTCTTTGCTTCTTGTTATACGCTCGTGCTTGAATCTCTTGGGCTCGAGCGATGGAATCCCGCGCCATCTGCCGATGATTTTCTAGCTCGAGGATCCATTGGTCGGCCATAGGGCTGTCTGATAGTTCTCTAGGAACTAGGGGCTCGTCACCTCCTAGAACTCGAGACATTCCTCTTGGGAGGTATCCATTAATAAGAAGGCCGGGGCGTAGTTTGTGGAACTGTGAACAGTCGAGTTGTATGCGTGAACAACTACCTCAATCCACTGGGACCAGCTTTCTTTAGCAGAGGCACAATAGGCTCGAAGCATCTGTTCTATGGTCGCGTTCATATTCTCCGTTTGCCCATCCGTTTGAGGATGATGAGCCGAAGATACCGCAAGGGTGGTACCATAGATCTTACAGACTTCCCGCCAAAACCTGCAGGTCCATCTCTTATCCCGGTCACAGATTATTCGAGAGGGCAGTCCGAAGGGCTTGCTACCTGTTTGACAAATATTCGTGCGAATCCTTCAGCTGTAAGGTTCGAAAAGGTAGGTATTGTAATAGCGTAACGCGTCAATTTATCAACGGCAACGAAGACTGCGGAATACGAATCCTTTCCTGAATCGGGTAGTCCAGTGATCAAGTCCATAGAAACTACCTCGAATGGCCTAAAAGGTACGTCAGCCGGTCTGAGGGCTCCTTGATGAGCGGTGCGATCGACTTTGGTTTTTTGGCAGATATCGCAGGTACGCGCGTACGACACGCAATCTTGTAGCATTCTCGGCCAAAAGAACCGGTCTTTCATCAGGTTGAACAACCGCTGGCCTCCGGCGTGTGCTCCCTCAAAAGGGTTATCATGCACCAACCTTAGAATCGAGTTAATCATGGTTCTGGGTACACAGACTCGACTTTTCCAGTCCGAGTCGCGAAAGTACAGGAGTCGGTTTGCTCCCACGAAGTAGTGAGAAGGAGTAACAACCGCGTTGGGTGAAGGGGTATCTAAAGCGTAGAGATTCCTGAAAACCGGGTCCTTTGAATAACCCTCTAGAAATTTCTTTATATATCCCTCCTCGATGCTGATTAGTAGCTGAGGATGACGCAATGCGAAGTCGGACTCGTCTTCCTGGTCATTCCTTATTGCGTTATGAGTATCCCATTCTGACCGTCGGACCTTTTGAGTTACTCCGAAAGGCTCCATAGAATCGAGTATGGTAGAGAAGACCGCTTTCTTAGCGGGTTCGTCTTTCCATAGTTTTTCCTCAGTACTCTTGTCCAGAGAAGTCGAGGTGATAGCCTGCAAATCATCTCTAATAGGGCTCACGAAGGCTGGTACCCGAGGGAGTCTGGACAGTGGATCCACGTTGCTGTGAACTCTCCCTGCTCGATGCAAAATCTCGAGACCTGGAAATGCAGCGTATATCGCCCCCCATGCGGCTAGTCGACGATTAGTGTTCTCGTAAGATCTAGCCCATTGCAGAGCTGCATGGTCCGTAATGAGCAGGACATGTTCACCTTCAATGAAAGGTTGAAAGTGGACCAGTCCCTCCTTTGCTGCTAATGCTTCCCGTTCAGTAGCAGAATAGTTACGCTCCGCGCTTTTCAGCGTGCGACTCCAATATGCAATGACTCGTTCAACAGTAACTTCGGTCGCCTCAAAAGTGGATCCCCACGAATCCGACCACTCAATCTCGGGCTGTTTGGTTTTGTACCGATGAACAAAGGATGGCACGTCCTGCGCACGGTCAAAAGCCAATTTGGCTTGGGCATAGATTTTAGTGTCCACTAAATCTCCTAAAGCCATCTTCTGGACTTGTTGGAGGCAACAACCCAAGGCAAAATCCGAAGTGTCCGTATACAATCGGTAGGGCATCCCACTAACTGGATGTCCCAACACTGGAGCTGATCCTAATGCGGTTTTAACATCCTCATAAGCTCGGACATGTTCAGCAGTCCACGTCCAAGGTGTTCCCTTTTTTAGGAGCGAGAATAAAGGGGACACCATCCATGAATAAAATGGTATATATGCTGAAAAGTAAAGGACCATTCCAAGGAACCGTTGTAGATCAGAAACCTTAGTGGGTGGGGCCAATTCCAATATAGCACGAACTTTTTCTTGGTGGGTTGAAAAACCCAGCCTAGATACTTTATGACCCAATAACAATATCGAATTATATCCGATAAAACATTTCTTGGGAGAGAGAGTGATACCGGCCGAAGCGATAGCGCCAAGCACCTGATTCAGGTGAAGCAAATGATCATCCCAGTTCTTAGAGAATATGACTATGTCATCGATGTAGACTAAACAAAAAATCCACAAGTAGGGTGCTAGAACTGTTTGCATGACGCGCTGAAATGTAGAGGGGCCGTTTCTGAGCCCAAATGGCATCCTTTTAAATTGCCACAGCCCTCTATGGGATCTAAAGGCTGTTTTGGGCTTATCGTCCTCCAACATTTCTAATTGAGTAAACCCGGCCAGCGCATCGAAAGAAGAAAGAACATTTGACCCCGACAGCGCTTGCATAATCTCCGATTGACGTGGTAAAGGGAATTCGTCTGGAACAGTGAGATGGTTAAGTTTCCGATAGTCGATGACCACCCGCGGTTTACCATTGCGATATACTACAAAGGCTGGCGCTCCCCAGGGGCTTTTAGATGGCTCAATGACACCCTGTTCGAAACCAGGTATCCATTTGCTCGTCTATAACTCTCCTATTGGCAGGGGACGAGGGGAACATAGGCATGGATATGGGCTGAGCGCCCTCTTTCAAGGGGACAGGGACTCTACATTCCACTTGCCCTAACCGTCCGTCGACTCTGAAAGCCTTAACGTTCTCAGTCAAAACTGATCTGAGACGTGGCAGGACCTCCGTTGGTATATCCGGTCCCAAATTGACTAACTTGTGAAGATCCTCTGAGGCAAATTTCTCATTATCAGCCACTGCAGCCGTCTTAGGACCAGGCGGTTCGAAATCGTCTGCAATCTCTGGTTCAACAGGTGGCTTAGGCCTTTCTGAGGCGACTTGACGGTCCTCCTCAAGTTGAGAGAGACTTTCAATAAGGTGTGCGATCTTGGTCGCGCCTGCTACCATTAAACCTTTCTCCTCGAGTGACCTGGGCTTGTGAGCCCAACAAGCAGGGTCATGAATTATCCCTATTGTCTCCCCTCGTCGGATAGTCTTAGGGGTTAGCGATGGATTGGCTAAAGGTACTGCCGCACTATTCCTTGAAATTGCCGTGATTGGTGTGGCTAATATAGAACCGTCCTCGTTTTGCAGTACAATTCCTTCAACAATCCATTCCTCGCCCTTTAGATCTTCAACAAAAATAGGCACTAGTCTGGCTGACTCTGGATCGATAGTGCAATCCTCCAAGGCTCGCGCGACTCTTTCAGTACGCACACCTTTATCGGGGAGAGAGGTGAGTTTGGATGACTCCTTCTCATGCTTCCCGAAAGGGGCCTTATTGACGGTGAAGGTCAAAGGTTGAGGTTCCTTAGAAGAGCTGGCTGGAATAAAACCCTGTCGTCCCGGGAGAATAAGTCTAGATCCCAACGGCTGATCTCTTAGAGTACCAATTTCATAATTAATATGGAAGTCTTCTCCCAAAAGAATTGGCACCGTCATTCCTCTAACGACATAAGTTTCTGCCGCGAACTTCAGTAACGTTCCACTGTCGTCCTCCAGGTAAATGGGGACATTAACATATCCGATAACCTTAGCGTTACCCGTGAGCTGGATTAGACGTAATTTGAGTCCTTGTTTCAACTTATACATGCCCTGCAGTTCCTTGTAGAATTCCTCCGATATAAGGGAAAGATCCACTCCCGTGTCCATTCAAATTTTAACGCGTTCGGGTGAATCGGGAGTTCCTACATGACCGAAAACATGGAGCGCTGCAACTCCTATGCTAGAGTAACCACTGGGAGGATCCCGTTTTCAATAAAGGATTGTAGTATCCTCCTTCATCAGACGACTGGGACGAGGGTATTGGATTCGAGGCCTCTTACTTTCCTTGCGCAGGGACAAGATTACGTTCCTGCGTTCACTTCGGCAAGGAACACACTTCGAAGGGGAATCCAATACTGGATCATCGTCGCTGTCCTCCGAATCCGAATTCTTGTACGGTAGTAAATCGGGGGGGTTCCTGGGATCAAACGGGAACGTGTCAACATCAGCTCCAGGCGAACAGAGCGAATTTGAACTGATTTGTTCGTGAGAATCTCCAGTCTGACAGTAGTCCTCGGTCAGGCCTTCAAGGTCCTGCTGATGAACACTCAGCCGGTCTCCTTTTTCGAAGAAATCTGCGGCGAGTATGGATATGTAAGCTTCAGACAGAAGAGCTTCACCAGTCGTTCGATTTTCCTCCCTCACTAATTTGTCTTCGACATGGGGTGAATAAACGGAAACAAAAGTCAATTCGTCATCAGAGTTATTTACTTGTCCTTGTATAGATAGTCCATGAACCGCTTCATATAACCTTTGCTCCTCAGCTTCCTCCGACATATCCTGTGCGGAGCATTTGTTGATAGAGACATAATGAGACATTTTGCCAGCTTGAGGGCAGTCTATCTTAAAATGCTCCGGACTTCCACATATCCAACATTCCTTGGTGGGTTTGACCGAACTCCTCTTGTTACTCCTCTCGAAGAACATTTTTCCGTGACGCTTTCCCTGTTTTGGATCAGCGACGTCTGGAACGGTCCTTCTCGTCGAGCCTCTCTCGTTAGTCTCACTAATGAGAATATGGTTAGGTGAAGAGGAGTCGCCGGTGACTCTAAAATCCAATTCTTGACCCTCCGATAACATTACGTGCGGTTTCTGGAACCTGTAACGTTCCCAGTGTGTTTGGACCCAAGCGTTAATCAGAGCTTCTTGCAGGTTATTAGCATAAGTCTGTAAACTCATGATATTATCGATGGGTTGTCCTTGAAGAAGGTAGAGCCATTCCGTAGGCAGTGTGAGAATGTGTCTGTGTGTCTCATCCCCTCTGTCCTGGTGGAACCCGTACAGGAAACGATAAAGTTTAACTCTCCATTGGATATAGTGGACGGGTGTCTCACGATTGTGACCAGCCTGTCGAAATTTCATAGCTTCCCATTCTAAGGCTAAGGATTCACGCCAACAAGTTCCGAGCAATCCTTTGACGATACCCCAAAGAAACGACCCATGAGATTGACTGAATTCAGTACGATGCTCACGGTCTAAGGTGCTCCACCAGACCTTAGCGTGCCCCTTGAGTCGTCTTGGCAGAGCAACTCCTAAGATCGCACTCATAGAGTCTGATATCTCCGTGAGACTCATGATATCCATGATATAGTCCAGGGCTTCGGATTGAGCTCCATCGTATTCAGGGAGATCAGACCATTTGATCTTGAGGTCGTTGGTGTTAAGAGTGACCTTCTTGTCCTTAGGTAAGTCATCAATAAGCGCGCTAGCTCGAGACCGCATCGGAGTTCGAAAAGGGGTATTAGGCACTCCATTGTGGCATTCCCCACGTCCTGAGTTCCCTCCCCGGTCTGAAGTATTCGAACTCCCAGATGAATCGCTAGGGGGTCCTCCTGATGGCAAGAAAGGGTTTGAAGCGATCGGTAGAGAATGGTGGGGACCGTCTGGATTAAGCGATCCTCGACCAGCAACTGGGCCAGCTATGCCCTCAGTGAATGCCGTGGAGAAGGACGGTCGACCCTTGTTGGCGACTGATCGGTTTCTGAGAGTGGTCACTTCATCCCTGAAGTTAGGGCTGTTGGAGACTCCCTCAAATGCGACGCGAGAGCGGTGATCTCCCTGGAAAGACATTAGGCCCGGTTCCATCGCGATTTGTCTCTCGATCTCCGTCACGTTCAGAAGTCGACACGGCTGGGGTTGATGGAAGGGAGCGCAGACCTCAATCCTCTTCTCCTGAAGGCGTTCTATTACTTGCATCCTCAAGTCCAGTGGAAAATCCTCCAATATTACAGGACGGTTGAGAGAATGCAGAAAACGAGTATCAGGGGACCCGTTTAAGTTGCGAACAAACGAATTGGTCGTGGAGATAGGCGAATCAGGGACCTGGATCGAGTCGTTATAGGGGAGGAGTACCTCTAAAACCATCTTATCAAGTCTTCTTTGGTTTCGCTTCAACCGACCTCTTAAAGTGAGGTATGCCAGCGATAGATTCAGCGTGACTCCATTGAGAGACTCCTCCAACATACAGATGTACATGTACTGGTAGTCAACCTTAGGCACAACATGATCTCCGCCAAGCAGGACATGCAGGATCTGCAACACATCATCATGCATACGAAGTGCTTCAAGGAACATAGAAAACACTTCCCGCTTGAGAATTCTTCTTCCTCCTTCCATAGTAATCGTCACCTCGTTCGACCATTCAGGAATCGATTGGGTCAAATCCTCAAGGTTCCCTGGTCGCGTGAATAAATCCCGCGCCGATAAAATCGCTTGATAATGCCCTAACCAGACTGCTACAGTCTCCAGTAGAATAGGGTAATCCGTACTGTACTCCTCCACGAAGGGGGTAACCTGATCCTCGGGGATTCGATCGGTGTAGTACATATCCCATTTGTAATCGATGGGCTGGGCGTAAACCATATGACCTCCGAGGAACTGCTTAAGGATGACCTGTCTCGGAGGGAATCTGAGAATGGGCGTGGGTGCTCGATTAGACTCAATGTTAACTCCAGGGGTGTCCAACTGCTCAAGTAATGAGCGTTCCTCAGGTGGATCGGGGGGAATGTTCATTGACGATCCAACTACTACTCCGGGGGAATCCTCTGGAGGAGGTGATCCTGGAGGAAGCTGGGGAATGTTCGTAGACGATCCAGCTACTACTCCGGGGGAATCCTCCGGAGGAGCTGATCCTTGAAAAGTCGACGAAGACTTCCTCAGGGTGACGTTACGGGGTGGTTCTAGGTTAAAAGATTTTTGACGAGGCATGGAGCTACCCGGCATTGATGAAGGCCTAGATGTTTGATTCTTGCCCGTAGTCATTCACGTGTTCAGGTCTTAGTAGTCAAATAATAAGTTTTTCCTCGTAGGAAAAGAACGGTCCGGCTCGGATCACCACTGTGAAGAGTGGTGGATTCTGACCGCTCTATATACGAAGAATAGTGTTTATTCAACTACTATTAGAGAGTATTGACCGTCAGTACAATACTATAGACTACTAGACTGTTAGTACTAGTATAAGAACGCACTGCACGCCTCAAGAGCAACTGTATAGTTGCTCGTGACGGCTTAGAACAGTAAGATAATGAGTTGACCTTTTACGGTACAACTAGTAGCTAGAAATAAGAAAGATACTCAGCTAAAGACTGAGTGTCTAGGATAGAGTAATAGTAGCGTGAGTCGACTACGGTGTCGACGAGCGCAAAGTCTTGAAAGCGGAACTCGACCTTAGCGGTTCGAGTCCAAAAGGCTATTAGTAGACTAGAGAATGCTACCCTTATGGTAGCTGAGATACTACCCTTGACACCTCTCGCTATTCGACGTCTGAGTCGTTACAAAGTGGTGTCTGCTGGGTAAAAGTTGTCTGAGATTTAGCACTGAGAGCGCCCATAGATATACACAAGACTTCGAACTAAGAAATACGGGTATGCTCGAAGATCTAGAGAGTTAGGGAAAAAGAGTAAGAACTAAATAATAAAATACTATAATATATGTATTATTCCACAGTCCAATCATGATATATGCATACCCTTCACACTGCGAATCTCGACCTGAGAATGATGGGGAACTGGAGATGACTTTGACTGTGATCTTTTCCATAGACACATTCGAGGAAGACAACATTGGTGAGTCCTGTTCCAAGCCTTTTCTATTGTCAGAACCATCGTCTGATTTCTGCCCCCCAGTTTCCAACCCTTTACCGCAGTCCCAATCATTCAAGCTATTAGATGACTTGTTGGAGGGTCCACTCGGCAGAGTAAATGGAATAGGATGGATAAGTGATGGATGGCGAGATTCATCAGGACACTGCGAATCTCGACCTGAGGATGATGGGGAACTGGAGACGACTTTGGCTGTGATCTTTTCTGCAGACGCATTCGAGAAAGACGACTGTCCGTTTTTGGCAGTTGATCTGGCATAGATTCCAGGACATTCTTCATGAAAGGGACCAGAGGGTCTTCGTGTTGGCTCATCAAACCCATTGAGCAATTCCGCCATCATCTTGTTACATCTCTCCAGGTTGTGCATCAATCTCGACCTGAGAGTAAAGTAGGCGAAGCACACATTCGAGGGTTTACCGTATATGGATTCCTTCAATGTTTGAATGTATAAGAAATCCGTATCAACCCTTGGCACGATGTGGTCCCCTCCGAGCAATACATGCATAATCTGTAGCAGATCATCATGCACACAAAGTAAATCAGTGAGGAGAGTGAACAGTTCCATCTTGATACCCGCTATTCCCTTTTCTCGGAAGAACATCACATCATTTGACCACTTTGGGATCAGCTTTGTTACCCCGTTGTTAAGTGCCGTGTCGGGAACTTATTCCGGAACTATCGGGAAGTCACCGGAAAGTCGGGAACAACTAGATAGGGTCAGGACGTCGGCTTCAGCTTATGTGCTGCGCCTCTACACAAACGCTCAATGTCCTTAATTTCGGAGGTGAGACTTGTGATGGGAGTTACGGATATTCAGAGTTCCGAAGAGTTCCGAATATCGAGCGTACAGAAAGACGGGAGAAGGAATAAGAAACTAAGTGGATATCAGATCTAAGGTAAAGTACAAATTCGCGGAAACTAATATAAGTCTGCTCATTATTGTACTACAAACTAAGACCATAATAAGACGGAAACGGAAGTGTTCTTAAAACGGAAATACAATAAGACATATTAGGAAGGCAATATTCCGTAACAGGAATATAACAAACAAACGAGTGAATACTTGTCAACGGACAAATTACCAAATGCGGAACAAGGGAAGAATGCGGATGATACGGTAACTATGATGTTCCGTAGTCAGAGGTCAAAGTCGGAAGTCGGGGATCGGAAGTCGGGAGTGGGAGACCGGAAGTCGGATATTGAAACATCCGGGAACGGGTCGTAACACCCGTCGAGAGTTCCAGGCCAAGTGAATAAATCATGTGCTGATATGATGCCATGATACCGACCTAGCCAAACTGCTACTGTTGCAGGCATGGATGGGTATCTAGTCCTGTAATCCTTTGTGGCAGCGATGACCTTATCTTTCGAAACTCGAGGAGCATAGTAAGAGCCCCACTTCACATTGGCAGGCTCCGAATAAAGTAATTGGTCATGATGCTTGAGCATAACTTGTCTCGGCGGGAAGACCAGGGTATTCTTCACGAAGGTGTGAGCATTTTGCCTTTCCAAGGGACTCGACTGCTCGAAGTTCGAGTTACCTTCCATTTGACCAGATTCGCAATGCTCAGCGTGCGAGGAGTTCCAGACAGCCTTTTGCGAAGTTGCGAATGTTGACACCTTGCAGCTGTATAGTTAGAATTTCGTATTTGAATATAAAGATTTTCTTCGTAGGGAAAGAGCGGTCCAGCTCGGATCACCACTGTGAAGAGTGGTAGAAGTTCAGACCATTCTATATACGAAGAAATGAGTAGAAGAGGAGGATATTGACCTATTCGGTGCAATATAAGAGAAAGTGAGAGAAAGAGCACAAGATGACGAAGGAGTCAACGAGTGCGATGGTTCGAGTGGAGGCCTCGACTATTACAGTTCGAGGCCAGATGTGTTTAGTAGTTCAGATATTGCTACTTATGTAGTAGCTGACACGTTACCCTGATCACCGCTCGTAGTAGACCTAGTTTGTGTCTTACGAGTGGTGGTTCTTGGGTTAAAGTGTGTCTGAGTTCCAATTGGTGCTGAGTGCACCCACAAGTATACACAATGCTTCGAACTAATGAAATATGCGATATTCGAAGAATATGAAAGATAGTAAAATATGAATAGAATATGTAAAATATAAATGAAATAAAAGGAGTGTTTTACCACAATGAAACTGTGGTAAAAGCATACTCCTCACACTCCTGCAGAACAATTGCTTCTAAACTTCATATTGGGCACTCTACAGTATCAGAAATTCGCTCCCAACTCCCTGGTCCACTTCCAACACCTTCCAGAGGTTGTCCTCCCAAACTCTCCCCCAGGGATCATCATCACCTGGCTCATTCTATCACCTCTGGACAGGTTGATAATGCCTCCCAAGCCAAGTCCCACCTCTCCCTCAATGTCTGCACACAGACAATTAGAAATGCATTGAAGAAAGAGAATTTGAAGGCTGTGGTGAAGGCCAAAAGACCTCTTCTTGCCTGTCGACACATCAAGGCTCGATATGAGTTTGCTATCAAGTACCAGCATTGGACTGAGGAGGACTGGTTTAGGGTTATCTTCTCAGATGAGACCAAAATCAATCGTTTGGGCTCTGATGGGAGGTTGTGGGTATGGAAAAGACCAGGTTCTGCACTCACTCAGTGTGAAGAGTGGTATAAGTTCTGACCATTCTATATATGAAGAAATGAGTAGAATGGGAGTGTGAAGAGTGGTAGAAGTTCTAACCGTTCTATATACGAAGAATATCGACCGTTTAGGTACAATACCACGATGTATTGACTGTCTAAGTCTAATACAGACTGAACGTGTATTGACTACTTAGTTCAATACGGTAGAGAGAAGTAGCTATCTAAAGTAAGGTAGGTAGCTAGAACGAATAAGTAGAATTGACTGTTAAGTGCGATTCTGGACGACTGCTTGAGTGCAAGTAGAGTAGTTAGAGAGTCAAATAATAGAGTAGCGTGGATGTAATCCACGCAGGTTGAGATAAGGATTGAGTTTCGACTGGTACAGTTCGAAACTCAGATTGAGTGAGTAGCTAAAGCCCGTCTGTGATGGTCGAGATGATACACCAATCACAACTTACAGGACACTAACAGGTGTCTGGGTAAGTCGTGGTTGCGGTGTAAAAAGTGTCTGAGTTCTAAACTATGGGCACTAGAATACATAAGTCTGGCGTGTGTGCGCCCACAAGAGTCGATGTACCGCATACATAGGTCATCGAACTAATTATAGATATAATAAAAGAGAGAAAACAGAAATAATAAAGGAAATATAGTAAGAGTTCATCCGACTATATTTCCTGAGTGTATTTCGCCATACCTCTCACAGGGAGGAAGGATGATTCGAGAAGGATGATTCGAGAAGGATGATTCGAGAAGGATGATTCGAGAAGGATGATTCGAGAAGGATGATTCGAGAAGGATGATTCGAGAAGGATGATTCGAGAAGGATGATTCGAGAAGGATGATTCGAGAAGGATGATTCGAGAAGGATGATTCGAGAAGGATGATTCGAGAAGGATGATTCGAGAAGGATGATTCGAGAAGGATGATTCGAGAAGGATGATTCGAGAAGGATGATTCGAGAAGGATGATTCGAGAAGGATGATTCGAGAAGGATGATTCAAGTGGAGGCCTCAACTGCTATAGTTCGAGGCCTGAAGTGTTAGATAGTTCAGATATTGCTACCTATGTAGTAGCTGACACGTTACCCTGATCACCACTCGTATTAGACCTAGTTTATGTCTTACGAGTGGTGGTTCTTGGGTAAAAGTGTGTCTGAGTTCTAATTGGTGCCGAGTGCACCCACAAGTATACACAATGCTTCGAACTAATGAAATGATGGAATATTCAAAGAATATAAAAGATAGATAAATATGAATAGAATAAAAGGAGTGTTTTACCACAATGAAACTGTGGTAAAAGCATACTCCTCACACTCAGCAGCATATCAATGGAACTATCAAATTTGGAGGGGGGAGTCTAATGATTTGGGGATGTATGACAGCACATGGTGTGGGGTACATGTGCAAGATAGATGGGAGGATGGATGGGGAGATGTACAAGGACATATTGGAGGACTATACATATCTTCAAAACAGTGGAGTATTATGGGATGGACAGGGAAAGGTTTGTCTTCCAGCAGGACAATGACCCTAAACACACTTGCAAGTTGGCCAAGGATTGGTTCAAGGACCATCAGGTGGAGGTTTTAGACTGGCCTGCACAGTCTCCAGACCTGAATCCAATAGAACACTTATGGTGGGAGTTGAAGAGAAGGCTTGGAACATACCCTGAGGCACCCAAGAGCATATTGGAGCTCTGGGAGAGAGTGGAGGTGGAATGGGAGGGTATTCCAAGGGAGAAATGCCTTGAATTGATCAAGAGCATGCCTAGAAGGGTTGCTGCAGTACTAAAGGCTAAGGGGGGGTACACTAAATACTGAAACTGGTAAAAACTAGTAATTAAGTGTCCAGATGCACCATGTCCATTATTAATTTCCTACTTTCCTGATAAGGAAAGCTATGATGTCATGCTTATGTCATCATGTAGGTCAGATGTATACCTCTTACCTCTGATTTATTCAGAATTTTATCTATTTTATTTCTGGAGCTGTAAACCCATCTTTCCAATTTCACCAAACATCTGGACACTTTTTTGGGTCACTGTATACATAGCAAGGGGTTGCCACTACACCACCTGACCCTGAAAACAATGTTAGCATTACACAATCCAACATAGATTTACTGTGTGATTAGTAAGCCTAAAGGTTGCTAGGAGGCAGTGTGCAGAGATGTATTATTAGGTATTATTAGGTTGATACTTTAATGTATTTTTATTGATTTTTTCTAACAATAATCTTGATAAATACTTAGAGTTGTTGAGGTGGGGGGTTTCAGGGGGAGTGAAAGTCTTCTTGTACTAGAATATATAAGGAAATGATTAGCTATACAGTAGATTGGTGGCCGTCATGCCTAATGTTTGATCAGAGCGGCGGCTCGGGCCGTGGACTCTACTTGGGCGGTTTGGATTGACCCAGAGCGTGGTTATCTTATGTACTGCGTTCAATCATTTTGGTATAGGCCATAGCTTACAAACATCGCGTCGGCCCTGCTCGCGCGAAAGATGACATCACCGTAAGTCGTCCATACTGTCTATCTGCTTTTAGGCTCTATAGCGTGCACAGAAAAGCACTCAGTACACATTGTGGGTGTTTTCTTTATACTAGCTCCCATGTATCTAATTACTGGTAATTGAACAGATGCAATTTGGTACACAAAGCGATGTCTACAACGGAGAGTCTATGTTGTAGCACCTATTGCAAGCACATTTAGAACAATCTCGCTATCAAGCATACATCGATTCCATCACCACAACGATCTGCTAGTTCTTGATCCTCGCCATTATCACGGCTGCGGTTCACATGTCGTAGGACGAGGAACATCTCCATACCACCGCCAACTTTGTCCCCTCTCACTCACATTCCAGTCCTAACGCCAACGCCAATGCCAGCGTCACCTCATAAGCCGTACAATGGCGCTTAATAAGACAGGGCTTTAAACCTGAAGTCTTTGCCTTAGATGCGCTGCTCCCCCCTCCCATATACTCACACTCCGTCTTGGAAGATATCACCTACGTACCTCTTGAATCGTGCACATGTTGTTATCCCACCCTTTCATGAGCATTACGTACATAACACTTTTTTTTTTCACATTCACGTCACGACTGCAACCCGCAAATGCAACTACCCCAATGCTAGCTCATACCGTCCACACACTGCTCACCACAATGCTACCCCCTTTACTCTCCGCCCCCTATGCCACCTTCCACGAAAGTCCACGTTCCTCAGGTCTCTGTCCTTCCCACTCTCAATTCCGCCCAAACCTCACCTACACCCCCACGAGCCCAAGTGAGATATAGTCATGGCGAGATAGCACAGCTGTTGAGGCAAGGTTTTCTGGTTGCAGTACGGTGGTGATGGCGCTAGTAAGGCATCAAGTAAGGGTGAGGCGAAGCTCGCGTCTCCATTGTTCTCTGTTACTGAGCAGACAAATGGGGATGACAAGCTTCACGTTAGGATCGTCTCATTCCCGAACCCCGTTTGAGGGCACCCCCTCCCCGCAAGGCAAGTACACCCAGGTTTATCTGCACAGAATCTTATCCTCCTCTTCGACTGGGAGTCAATTGTGAGCAGGTGTCAGCCAGAGGGTGTAATGTGGATGTAGACGATGCCGTATACCTTACAGACAACCGAACTCCCTTGTTTTAAGATTGGATCGCATCCCGTAATATTCCTATTTTGCATTCATTGATGAGTACCCATTAATACATATGTACTTATTCTACAACCGCCGAATACCATACTGGCTACTAGCAGTGTAAGATATATTACAGTTTTCGTGCTACCCTGGAATATTCATCTATTATTCGAGGTTTTCCACCAAAGAAACCACCATTGCAATGAAGGATTCTAACTTTCCCCTCGAGGACCCTAGCAATTTAATAAGTAATCATATCAGAAACTTCATCTGATGAGTTTGAAGAAAACCGTACCCCCAATGTTCATCTGACGAGACGCGTTATCCTCAATTATTTCAAATGATATATTAGCACCGTTTGCGATATCCGATACAGCGACTGACTCTCTCAGAAGATTGACTTGAGCAATGTTTTGAAGAGACACGACTCCGATAAACCGCCAAGCATACCCTATAACTCGGCGAAGCTCCTTGTCCGCTTCAGCGTATGCTGGTGATGACTTGGCGCTCACTAACCACTGGCACATTGGTAGTGTAATCTTGAAAACATCCGTGGACCAGGAGGGTCTTTTGTTAATTGTCCATCCTTTTCCAGATGACACTGCGAGCTCTGGATCATCGGACACAAACGAGAGTATAGGATGTGGTATGATTAGTGATGTTGACTCTATGCTTACTCCCAGAGTATTGAACATAGGACTGATCTGCTTTCGCACTAGATTGTTTAAACACGCCGGAAACATGTATATCCTATTCATTGTTTCCTTTTCCTGTTCCTGTTCCTTTTCTCTTTGCCTTTCCACTCGAGCCTGAAGAATATCAGTGTTGCATGTACTTTGTTTTCAGAGTCGACTCACACTGAGAAAATCATAACCCATCTCACATTCCTCAACAGTACGCCCAACAATTTTTACGATATCCTCACAAGGCACATCACGATGGCGAAGAGAATCCATATTTTTTGGCATATCCAGAGCACTATACCCTCCAGAACACGGGAAGTAAACCATAACATGGGCGTGCTGCCTGATCTGTTCAATAAGTTTCTCATCTTTCGCTAGCAATGAGCCATGTCGATGTGCTGCGACTCGTTTCCCAAGGACACATGCACGGCCCAAGGACATGAATTCCCGAAGTTCTTTCTGCAGCACCGCTGTATTCTTCGGTGAACCAATTAGCTTCAGTACATTTGAGGATCTTTGGAAGGAAACGATAAGTAGATAAGTACATCTTCGATAGGTTATAAGTAACTCACAATATTGATTCTACCGACTCGTCAGGCTCTAAACATCGTTCTTTCATATCTTCTAAAAAATTTGGATCCCCCTTGATCAGTCCTTGGGTGAAGTCATCCAAAATAACATCAATAATAATCTCCTTAGACACATCCTCTTCGATGGCCAGTATCGCTTGCTTAGCTCGATCCACCCCCTTCGAATGTCCACGCATGGTTATGGTACCATGCCCAATGTCGACAGCGACATCACGTAGAAACGGGGTTATTTGTTCGAGCCGTTCATGAACAAGCTTGGCCGCCCGAGGAGATATATTGAGGATACAGTTTGACCTCATTGCGCAGTATACAGTCTAAACGAACAAGCGTGTTGAAATCCGGAAAATGGAAGAAAATAAAATAATAAACCCACCTTCTGTATATCTTTTTTGGCAGCATCGACTGAACTGGGTTGCCCTTGGATTTTTATGACATCGTTTTCAGAATCCATTGGCGGAATAGTAATTTGGACCAAATGGTGGTTCTTGAGCCGCTTTACATTGGCCCCCTTTTCGCCAACGATTAACCCATAAAACCTCCTATCCACTTTCATTTCAGTAGTGATATCAATTTTATTCTGTGCATGGACCCAGCGTTACGTTTTTTACCCAAATTACCTCTCATGTATTGACTTACGAGTGATTCTACCATCTTTTCCAGCCAGGCTTTAGCTTTTGATGCGGACGGCGGGCTGCCTGTAATCTTCAACTTCCTAAATACGTTTGTCTGACGTTAAAGAGGAATAATCTTACACAAATATTCGTGTATTTGATGCCATCGCGCTCTACAAAACCTTTCAATTTAGTGAGCTTGACATCCATTGCCTTCCAGGGTGCATCCTCGGGAGTGATGATAGGATCCACAAGCGATGTTGGAAGTAGAACAATTATTTCCGGCTTGAAAAAGTAGGCAAGTCAAATTTTGACAATCGCCCAAACAAGTGGGTAGTTACCCTATGTAAGATGCGAGTAATTTCTTTCGCAACTTGTTTAATATCAGGTCGATTATCCGGTACAGCACTCCAACATTTTATCAAAAGCTGCCGAAGGTCATTGGATACTTCGGTCCCAGATGTGGGAAACTCGTTATTTGTTATGGCTGAAACGAGTTGTTTCAGGGATCGTTCTGCATAAGGTGGCCGTCCGGTCATAACTTCCTGAACGAGCATGCCAAAAGAATACACGTCGCTCTGAAATGTAGGATCTCCATTTTCGTTAACAAGCTCTGGAGCCCTCCACGGTAATGAACCACCTCCAGATACAGTAGTTCTCTTCGTTCTAGCAATGGTGTATATCATTTGCGACACACCGAAATCCCCTACAACTGCCTTGATCTTGCCGTCAGCGCCGATATCCACGAATATATTGCTCTGTAGACTGGCTTCATATACAATGTCAGAGTTGACAAGAATGACTCACGCCTTTGAGATCACCATGGACGACAGCAGGTCGATGCTTATGGAGGTACACTAGACCTTCTGCCACGTGTGAAAGCTAGACAGATGACAATATTATTACGAATATAAGCATCACTACATACCAGATCTAGCTTTGAATAATCTGGATGATCCTTTAAAAACTGCATAATAGTTCCGTGCGGCATCCACTTTGAGACCAAACCATCGCGGTGTTTCTCTTCAACTATCCCCAGAACCGATAAAATGTTGGGATGGTCGAGTTGACGCAAAAGCAGCATCTCTCGTCGGATCTGCTAAATAAGGAGAATGTAAGAGACCGTGGTAAACTTGTTATCCAGAGGTACCTTTCGAGCAACCACATCGTCTGGGCTTTTGAAGTGCGGATATTTCACGGCTACTTGGGTTTCACGCCATGTCCCTTTGTACACGGTAGCAAATCCTCCAGTTGCTTCCGGTTGAGTTGAATCCTGAAGGATATAATCTTTGAGGAGGAGCGATGCGGGCAGAGTCTCAGCCTCGATGGCAAGCCTTCGTAGCGCGTTGATACGCATTTCTCGGAACTCGGAATTATGGTGAGTTTGGTCATGATCTAATATCTAGAATCGATGGACTAAGTCCCTATAATGACGGATGCCTTGACGTCGATCTATACCTTCTGAAGATGGGTCAGAAAGTACTCGGCACTCTGACCCTTGAGATCCCAAACTTGCGCTCGTAGCTTTCCCGCCGAAAGAATATCATCAACCGCAGCCATGACGAGCCGTATTTCTTTTTCATGATCATCGTTAGACGGCTCTGATAATAACAATTCATTATGTCTTGAACCCTGCCATGCGTTTCAAATCTTTATTCGAAAGATGGAAGGATGAATAAGCTCATACAATCAGATTATCACATTCAAACTGCGCCATCTCTCCGGGTGATCTCACGAGACTTTCCAAGAGACTTGCACGTTTCCAGGTTTCACAATTAACCCAAAAACGACGCAGAACTCCCTCCCTTGGAGGATGTCAATAATACCATCGAAGTATTTGAAGGTAGCACACACGATTTTGGAGAGGAAGAAATAGCTTTATTCAACGTGTGCAAGACACGTTTGAACTGACACTGTATGTTATTATTAATAAGAATAGTAAACTGCCACGAGACCAATGCACCAGATTCAGCTGTATCCGCGGATGCTCCAAAGCATCCTGGAGATCCGAGCGCACAATGGAAATTGAAGGGTAGTTTGCAAAATCAATATGCTTGGGAACACATGTATTGGGTTTTTGAGACATTTCGACGCTGAAACAAAGACGAGATAATCGGTTACACGGCAGCGGTGCCCATAAGGCTATTAACAACAACTTACGACCTGCCAGTGAGGAGTTACAAATGTCAAGCAGTCGTTCATAATCGTTTATTATATCCCCACCTCGTGCACTGCAAATGCTAAAGTGGAAGCCTCATTGCCGCAGAGCGCGGAAGAACTCCTCGAATATGACCGTGCTCCTGTGATACAGTGCAACGTGCCCTTCAAATCCAAGTATAGCCTGAGGAGGGGACCTACAAACACGTGCGCCTGTTTGCATTTCAAATAGAGATGGATTAGGATGTCTAGAAATAATTGGAAGACGAACGCTAGGAAAACGCCATCCGTTTTACCTATAAGTACCTCACTAGTATCGTAAATTAACTGGCAGGGTGGCAGTACCGCATCCGAGCCACTCTTGATTCTTCGTCACAGATGTTGGGAGGAGGCTATTGGTGCCAATGTATGCTATTTCATGAGAGTAAATAATTAACTTATCAAGATAAAAAATGGATGACGAAGGCATTAGTGAGCGGAAATGAACTTCAAGGTGTTTTAATTTTTTTACTCTTCAAATCATACCTTCTGAGCACCCAGGTTGATTTAGATTGATGACCAAGTAAAATTGCTAAGTTGACGAGGCATAAAAGATAATTACATAATTACATAGGCATGTGGATACACTACACAGAGGTCGTAAAAAATAAATATTTTCAAAAAAAAAACAACCATAGTACACCCTAAGTCATTAATATCAGTTCCGCTGCGAGTTTGGTCGAAATTCGACCCCGACCGTGAGATCTGATCGAGCTTGCGACCAGGCTCACTTCGAAGTCAACAGCATGGTTTGGATCCGTTGAATACCCATTTCCACGTCGTTTGTGCTGTAACCTAATATGCGTCGCAATCAGCGTATGCACATCCGGCTTTGGAAACAGGCATTACCGGTTATTATCGCCTGCCGTGAACTCTCTTGTATATCAAAATATAGCATCTCATGTTCTGCATTGAGAAGTTCAATATTGGGGTTCAGACTAAGAATGTTATCCGGTTCAAGCTGAAAGACTCCAATCCTCCAAGCAAGGGAGTAAACGAGATCTTGGAGGTACTCCCCAGCAGCGACTCGATGTTCGATCGTATCTGCGGCAAGTCTGATATCATGTGGAACTAAGGGGATGTTTAAATCCCTTTCACGGATCGACCATCCTGTGCCAGATTTTGTAACATGTCCAAGTAGAGAAGTAAAAGACTGGGTAGTTTGGGGAGGCGCAGAATCTACATCAACGGCACCGCTAAACTTCTTAGCCATTTTAAACTTCAAGGGCATATAGAGAACTTCTGGGATAGTATATCTTTTTGAAACCACATTAGTGAGCATTTTTTTAATCCAATCCTGGCCAAGCATGAGTAATTCAATCATCTGATCGTGAAAAATAAATGTTACTTCAAGGATATTCCGTGCCTCGTTGCAAGCTTCGCGGGTATCGCCAACCAATTTAACAACCTCCTCAGGAGGGACATCCGAGAGATATCGGTGCATATTGTCAGGCATATCAATGTTGCCATATGCCCCGGAGCTGGGTAAATAAACCGCCACTCTCAATCGAGCCTCGAGATCATCCACAAGCCGCCCATGTTCGTCGAATAGACACTTTTGAAGGGAAACACTGATCCTTTTGCCTGTTACGTGAGTGTGACCAATACGCATCAAGCGCTCCAATTCGTCGCGAACAGGCGGGAAGTTGCCACGAAGTATTAATCTATCGGGCAGACTAAACAATATTAGATCTGTGTCAATTCACTTTCACTTCGTCAGAAGAGACTTACAGCTCTAAAACCTCGGGGAAAGAGCCAGGTTTTGTACACCGTTTAACTATTTCTGACCAGAATTGTTTGTTTTTATCCAGTTTGAATAACTCGTAGAAAAAGGTATCGATGGAAACCTCTTCGACCTCCCGTTCAATCTCTCGAATACGTTCTTCGGCTATTTTTACTCCATCTGAAGGACCGGACATCGCTATCTCTCCAGAATCGAGGTTCACGTTGAGCTCTTCAAGCGGTGAGTGATAGAGATTCTCGGTGATACCGTGCACAACATGCGCCACATGTAACGGAACCATAAAGCTTTTCTCGCTTCTGACAATCTCACTAGTCTTATCCTTTATTAACTATAATTGCACAATGCCAATGAGCGAAAACCTGAATATCAATGACTAGACGGTGCAGACGTACGCGCTCCATCTCTTGCAGACATTCTCTAGCTTCAAGCATCTTTTCCCTATTGCGACCCTTTATCTTGACTGTATCGCTGGGTGAATTTTTTAAAGGAAATGTCACCTTCACAGAGTACTGTTTCTCGAAGGGCGATATCCGACATCGCTTACATCCAATCAGAGAGCCGTAATGTATTTTTGATATACGACATGTTATTTCTTGAAGCGGCAACAAGAGTCTGTTGTGTTCCGGAGTGACATGCTGTGAAAAAAAAATATCAACTTTAACATACAGGACGCAAGAAATCCATCTCTACATTTTTCAATAGTGTTTGTATTGTATGTCGAGCCGACGCGACTGAATTAGCTGTACCCCGTATTGTCTATACGTCGCTTTAATCAAAAGATGCAGTTGCTAACTTGAAACTTATGGGTACCAAGGTGATGGACCTATCCCCGTTAATATTCATATTAGGCTTCCTAAGGCCAGGGTTTATCGCAATCGCCATCCCCTCGCACTTGGCTATGACATTATCGAGCAAAACCTGCGGAATAGATATCTCTTTCTGTTAGGGTTGAAGCCTCAGCGGTCATCTGGTGGAAAATACGGAGATTAAGAAAGCTCACGGTGCACAGACCGGTTGGTTTGAAGCTTTGGGAGAGTAATCGCAATTATTCCTCCATGAACGCAGCCGTTGGCCGTTCTTGGGGGCAATAGTGCCAGCAGCGAGTCATTAGCTCCCAGAGTGAATCTGTCAAGCCTCGTTCCTCGACATCAAGACCAGGACGAGTAGGTAATTCTTTTTTGTCGATGCGATTCACAACCATTATGTCATTATCTCTGGGATAAGGAAGAGAACCCGTCAAAATCTCCAGAATAGTCATCCCAAGAGACCATATGTCACTTTCAAGTGTACGTTTGCCAGCAGATTCTCCCATGTGTCGCTCCGGGGCCATCCATCGTAGTGATCCCAGCTCCAAGCCAGTAGAGAGTGTGGTGGCAATATTCCAATTTTTAGATGATAAACCCAAGTCTGAAACCTTCACGTTTCCATCTTGGTCAATAAGTACATTGGCCTGAGTTGCTTTAGAAGATGTGTGTTGACCAGTGCTAAGATGGCTCACCCCTTTTATATCGCCGTGTGCATGGGGTGGCTCAAGAGTGTGCAAGTACACAATTGCCTCCACCAGTTGATGGATCTGACATTGTTTGCGTTAGCTCATTGGCAAGTCAAAAGCAAACGAAAATTCAGCGCTACCAATATCAACCTATTACAGTTTGCATGTTCTTCCTTTCTTAGATATGACATAATAGTCCCGTGGTGCATCCAACTTGATATCATGCAGTAGAATGGATGATCTTCCTCCATATGAAAGACGCCGATGAAGTCAAGTATATTTTTATGGGAGAGGTAAGACCAAGTTACGATTTCCTTTTTCCACGTCTGTCGTAGAGTAGGATTATTATTTTTAATTCGTGAAGAGCCAAGATTACCTTGAGTTTTTTGTCTTTTTCCTTGTCATGTGTGTATATTCTACTCCGTTTAACCGCAACCTCGGCACCGTTGTATTTCGCATGATGGACGTTGGAAAATCCACCCTGTTGAACAGGATGGGCACTGATGTCGACGACGTTTTGGAGCAACAATTGCGAAGGCAAAACATCGCCCTCTACAACTAATTTCCGTTGGATATTGAAACATTTCTCCCTACGTTTAGCGACTGGTGGTGGATGCTTTTCCCCAGATCTATGCATGACTAGAAACTAAAATTCATTTATTATGGTCAGGCCGACCTTATATCTGAGTTCAAAATGCTAACCCTATGGATATTATCGGCCATTGCTTGAGCAGGGGCTCCTCTGAGGCATCTCGCCTGCTTGTAAGTATTCTCATCCGAGGAGACATTCTCGATGGCAGCAACGAGCTTTCCAAACGCCAAAAATTGACCGCTTTTTAGAGAAGAGAGGCTATCATGAGACGAAGATCGTCGTTTATTTCGTTTTCGTACAGTTGTAGGAACAGGCATTCTTCAGCGAGTATCGAGAGGAGGTTTGAATCTTTCAAGTTTAGCCTTAATGCCAATCTAGGAGAAAGTCGCCCGTTTAAATGTTCGGGCGGTATGGTATGCCCAATCGTAGACATGTCACATTAAAGAAAATTGAGTTCTAGGATAGAAGTTTGAGAATGCGTATGTCGAAGCCTTGTCACCAGCAAGACTGCACGGAGTTTCAACAATAACATGTGCAACGGGATCCGACTCATTGGCAGCCACAGTGCATATCATTTCCGCATAGTTCAGACTCCAGAAACATTATCATATTCTTCAAAAACACATCCCCTCATTCTAAGTCTCTATGAGTTAGCCGATTATTTTAGAAAGCTGAAAATTCAAGAATAGACAACATAGAAATCACAGGGATATTCTTGACAGGAAGCTTACGTGTAAGATATCATATGAGGGTATTAGGAAGACGTAGTTGTGATCTACCTATTCGGTCCTCGGCAATGTATTCATGGCTCACGGAACACCTTGAACTACATTGGGGTTTCCAGAACATTTGCCAAAGTGGATGATCGAGAGCGGCCAATCATTTAAGCATACGATGGCATGCAGTGCTATGTGCAAATGAAAGCGGAGTGCCCGAACATGCTTTAGATGTTGATCTATTTGGATAATCTTTGCCCACTGGTCACTAAGTTTCAATCGAGTCACTGTTAATGATAAACCGTTAACGCCATGTCCATCGATGAACGTTATTAAATACTTGTGGCTGCCTTTAGTAACCGTTTCTCTGTTATAAGCAGGACTAGGTTGGCAGCTCAGGCACCTTAAGCGTTCGATATGCCTTCCATAAATACCCTCTGTATACTGTAGTCCGTTTGAAGCACCCAAATACTAAGTCAAATAGCCCACTCCCAATGAGAACTCTACTCAACCAGGTTCACACAATAATGTAGGCGCTGGCCGGGACAAAACAAGCTTCCATTGCAAATACGACCGTTATGTATCAGAATCATAGATAGGTACATTACATATTGGCAGCTGAGTAAAGGATGAGCGTGGCACTTCAGCACAGGTTGGCAAAAAAAGGGTCCAATAAAGAACGAATAACATAGATCAGCCATCCGAGTGCCATTCATGTGATGGACTGTGCACTGGGGTTCCTGCCTATTCAGGCATCGTCGCCCAACAGCTCATTGTTTATGGCTTATGGCGACACAAGAACAACTGTTCTGCGTTGTGTAAAGTTCTCTACATCGAATCTTCCATATCCCGTTGCGCCACTACATAAATATCAGTAAATGAAAATAACAAAATGATCTAATGAACCCACCCCAATCCATGAACACCTAAGGCAGGCTCAAAAGCCGTAGTAAACGAATTCACAAGCACGTGAGCTATAAATATCAACCTCAGCGACAATAAACATTTTGAAATACAAATACCGCTCACAAGCCCTTATTCGACGTGCTAGTCTCAACCCTTTATCCATATCCCGCGTCCACACGGCGCCTGACAAGGTATATGGGCTCTCATTCGCCAGTTCCACAGCCTCCTCCTCAGTGTCTACAACTTTAAGCCCAAAAACAGGTCCAAATGTCTCCTCTTCCCAAATGGGCCACCCTGGCTCAACGCCAAGCAAAATGTGTGGTTGCAGCACAGCCCCTTGGCGAGTGACGTCGCCCACGAGAACACTGGCCCCCCTAGACTTCGCATCTGTGATAAGGGAAAGAACACGCTCAGCGGATGTCGCAGTGACTAGTGGTGAGAGTTCGGAAGTTGGGCTGTCCCCCGCATGGAGTTCGCGGGCAATGTCAATTAATGCCTTAGAGAATGCACTAGAAATAGCTCTCTGTACAATCACTCTCTCTGTAGAAACGCAGACCTGGACTTATGAGTAGGGTATATGACGGTGGGGTGCGAGCAGTTACCTGTCCACTATGAAATGTTGCACCGAAGATAATGCCACGGGCTGCAGCTTCAACGTTGCAATCATTTAAAACCTACCATCTTTCAAGTAAAGCTTTTTCTCTTAAAAACAAAGATGCTCACCACTGCGGCGGCCTTCCCACCCAATTCAAGCACACAAGGCTTCAAAAATTGTGCCGCTTTCGCTGCGATAATTTCCCCGACTGGGGTACTTCCTGTAAACTAGGGCGTACCCAGCATTAATCTCAATTTAATCCCATCATTATTAAATCTTCGAGATGCGCACATTAATATGTCGTATACGTTTGTGAGCAATAAGTTCGGACACTATCTGTGGTGCATCCTCTTTCGCGACATGTATTAGGCTCAGGAGACCAGGAGGCAATCCAGCCTAAGATCAGTTGGACATAAATCTGAAATGTAGTAGAAAAATATGATATACCTCGTAAAATAGATTCACAACCATCTGTGCACAGCGAGGACACTGATCCGATGATTTGAGCACCACGGCATTTCCACACGCCAGTGCAGTGGCGACAGCCCTCATGGCAAGTCCCACAGGGGCATTAAACGGCGCAATAGCAAGAACAGTGCCGAATGGCCTCCTCTCCACCAGTACTGTCGCGCCAGGAAGCAAGTCACTCGTTGTGGTTTCCCCTCGGAGTTGTGTCGTCATCGCGGCGGCATCAAGAAGGGTCGCTTGTGCCACTGCCACGTCCGCTTCTGCGAAAAATTCACCCGAAGATATTTCCTCGCGTAGCGTGGCTACAATCCGACCTCGGTACTCTGCTGTGCTGACGAGCTCTGCTGCTCTGACGAAAACCTGTCGTCTCGTTCGTAGGGGCAACGATTCCCAAGCTGGCTGTGCCTTATCCGCCGCCAGGACTGCGGCATTTGCATCTTCGGATGACGCGGATGACGCACGCGTTACGATCTCGAAGGCCGCGTTGACGACATTGAAGGTTTTCTGAGTGCTAGATGGGCGAGGCCCGTTGATCCAGAGTTGGGCCCGCGGCGCCGAAGAGCTTGAATCGGCCATGGATGAAAAGTCCGTTTGAAGGCTGCTTGTGAAGTCGGGCACTTTGACAGGAAGATACGTGGGCTTGTAGTGTGAGAGAGAGACTGACTTGGTAGAACTAGACCACCTGCGGAAGAATCATCGTCAGAATCGTGGCACATGTGTCTTAAAGTAGTGCCGCAGATGCCACGGACCTTGGTGCACGGAGGTGATAAGACATCACAAGTAAGACCGGTTGATCGTAATAGTAACCAATTTAGGACTGTCAGCATATTATAAGCCCTGTAGGACTGGGAATATCTGGTGCTCCCTGGTTTCGGGTCGGAGCTACATATAAGCTCGAGCATTGATTTATTAATCAATGACAAGCATAAGTCAACCATATGAGTTTATTTAGTATCAATGTATTACTACTCGTCTAGTTTTGTATTCAAAGTTATATTTGGTCATCGAGAAGTATGGCGACGACGTGGAAACTTGAATTGAAGCGCACTAGAACGTTGATTGTCGGTTGATCGGACAGGGATAAGGTACTGATGAATAAACCTTCGATCAACAATCTCAATGGATAATAATAAGCTTACAACATGCCACCTGGACACTTTTCACACACCCTATTTTGAATATTAAATGCTGGAGACAGGCACCATGCCCAGTCAACATATATTCACAATTTCAGAGCCCATGAGCATTTATAATGAATATTAGGAACAATTCAGTTTAGCTAATATATATTAGTTGCAAATACTCTCTACGCTGTGAAGAGTTTGAGCTCCGTACCTAACGCAACAGCCAAAACATATCTTGGTTACCATTCAAAAGAGTCACGATGAAATGGAACCAATTGTGGACTTATCTAAAGGAAAAAGATATCGATGGAATCGAACTGATTGTAGACTTATCTAAAGATTCAATAAAAAGATAATTAAATGGAACTAATTGTAGACTTATCTACGGATGCAATAAAAAAGATACTGGACAAGCGGCGAATTGAACGCCGGACCTTTCGCAACCAAATGGTGCTAAGCGAATGTTATACCACTAAACCACATGCCCTTAGAACCAGCTGCCACCATTTTAAAATCTAGTACCTGGATACATAGGGAACAACTTCACACAAAAACCGGTGGCTCAAAACTTGGTCCATTAAATATTAAACGACTGATATCAAACCCCATTTTTTCGCATGCATAGGCAGTTATAATATCTTTCCTTCTCACAGTTCGAACTCAGCAAGTGACCGGCCCTGAAGCATGTGTACATAATCCAAAATTTCTCGGTAAACAGCAACGTGCCCTTCACCTTTTCCTCTCCTTCCATTACTACCCTATTCACATCCTCAAAAATGCCTGTTGATCTTGGAAAACTTGAGGCTCATCTCGCCACCAGGTCTTATGTTGAAGGGTGAGCTATCAGATATTTCATTGGCTCTTTTCCCGCCTCCTTTTTCCGATGTGCGACGTGATGAGTACAACGCTATGGTCCGTGTTTCCAAGCAGAGCGACTAGACACCGCTCGTCCAAGTGTGCCGACAGCCATTTAACCTAGCTCTCTGATCCCCATATCGATTTTAACTATTTGCCACGGGTCTTGTTGATCGATCCTAAACTAACGATATACTTTGTATTTCTAGATACACTCCTTCGCAGGCCGATGTTCACATCTTTACTACCCTCGGCTCTGCACCAGATGCCGCTGCTAACCCCAACACTGCTCGTTGGTATAAGCACATCAAATCGTATGAGAAAGAGCACAGCACCCTTGCTGGTTCTTCAACCGCCGGCGCGGCCTTCGTTAGCTCTACCGCTGCACCGGCGGCTGCGGCCGAGGAGGAAGATGAGGAAATCGACCTCTTCGGTGATGATGATGATGAAGAAGATGCTGAAGTCGAGAGGCTCAAGGCTGAGCGTGTTGCTGCCTACAACGCGAAAAAGGCCAACAAGCCCAAGACTATTGCCAAAGTGCGTTGTTTATTCGCTGTCATCCGCCATCTGCTCTAACTATTATGCTCAGTCTGTCGTGACATTGGACGTCAAGCCGTGGGACGATGAGACCGACATGGGGGCTCTCGAAAAGTCAGTGAGGTCTATCGAAAAGGACGGCCTTCTATGGGGTTCCTCGAAGCTGGTTGCTATTGGATTCGGTATCAAGAAGTTGCAGATTACTCTTGTCGTCGGTAAGCTGCTGGCTGTTATGGTAGTATCTGTACGGTGGTGCTGATGTGTCTCCATCTCGCAGAGGACGAGAAGATCTCTCTCGACGAGCTGCAGGAAGAGATTGCAGAGTTCGAGGACTATGTCCAGAGCTCAGACATCGCTGCCATGCAAAGTAAGCGCTTTTCTTCATTGTTACGCATGTCCATTTTCTGACAAATTACGATAGAACTCTAGATCAGTTCCTTGCATCCTCATTCCTTTTGGATTCCTTTTCTGTACGGTAACCACTTGGTAAAATGAGAAATATATTTTGTACCCAAGTGTGAAGCTAGTTGTGTGTCTTGCAAGTATTAGTGCTATGATGTCACCCTTATCGTGGGAGGATACCCGGACATATATTGTTATCTCTGGCCGCACATTCCGGCAAGTTCGTTATAAAGTAGATTGTGGAATTAAGCGACCTCAATGGTGTTCATATACAAAGTATGAGCCAACTGACCCTGACCACTCTCCCACCTGAGCTGCTCCACCCTATCGCGCTCTTTGCTGCCCAGTCAAATCCTGATGCTACTAAAGGCCCACCAACATCTCTGCCGGCTCTCCTGCTGACTTGTCGCACGATCTACAATACACTATCTATCTCATCCAATCCAGCGTTATACGCAGAAATATTCAAACAGCAATTTGACTTCGATGCAGATAGGGTACGACGACGGTGTGGTGGTGGTGGAGATGCGGATACGGTAGAAGTGTCCCCGCATATGCTGGCAGTCGAGCTGAAGACCCGATTCGAGAGTCTAAAACGACTGCGACGAGGCGTTGGTTGTCACGAAGGGACTGGACACGATGAATACAGGGAGCGGGATTTATGGACCGCTGTCTTTATGATGATGGAGGTGTGTAAAGTGTTGTCGCGGATTCGCGCCGTTGCCGCCGCACTCTACGGTTCTCATCATAAAACCACCAGAATGAAGGCAAAAACATTTGCCAGTTAAGGGATTATGCATTAATCACGAAGTGGTTGATTGGATTCTTTCTCTCTTCCGACAGCGCATCAGGTGCGGTTAGCGACTTATTGGCCGGTACATGGCCCAAAGGCGGCTGCGGCGACGAGAAAAGTGTCAATGCGTTAGCATTATGGCTATTCTGGCTATGTGGTGCGCATATTCCCTTGAAATGCGTATTCATCCCACCCTCGTCGTCATGCTCTGATTCACCTCCGAAAATTCAGACATTACCCTTCAAGATCATTCTCCCGTTTACGAGTACGACCTCCCGGCTCTCATATCTACATACGCAATCGCCGGTAATAAGGTACCATCTCTCCCGAGTCGACTGTCCCAGTTCCTTTGAAGTAATTGATGTATTCCTGTTTCAAACCAGTATCCCGTCGCTCCACATTGGTCCTCATTTTGCCTCCCCAATCTCCCTGACATCGCCGCTCCGGCCTCAATATCATACTATAATAGCCAGCTCAATCCACGTCCCCCTCCCATCGCATTGCCAGCTATATTAGCATTCGTCTCTCAGCGTGCGGGTGAGCTCGTGCATCCAATCGTCCGCGACTCGAAGACGGCCCCACATCCCGCCGAGATTTGGGACCTTGACTGGGATAGATGGATACGAGGACAACCTGAAGCTGATGAGGAAGGCAATATAATGAAGTACTATTACCCCAGCATGTTAGACGGGACTTGGGAGGGACTGTTCACGGTAAGTAGCACATCTCACTAGCTTAGATCTTGTATTTGCCGTTGGGTTATTCTATATTTTCGCCGTTTTTTTTATTTTGCTTTATAGTACACAGACTTCGAAACGTATAGCGACCTCCTGTCCGATGGATTTTCACACATTCTTCAAGGCGCGACAGTCAGACATAATTTACAAGTCTGGAGGCTAAGAGAATACTTCTTGCCTTCCGAAGCACATGCAACCGAATCAAACCCACCCGATATGCTCCCCGTCGGCTCTGCCTTGGACGGATTTCTCCCGACACCAACGATAATACTTAGCGAAAATGACTCTCAAATCGTGTTCGGCCTTAATGGGAGAAGTACACGATACGTAAGGGCAATAGGGGCAGAAGTGAATCAGAACGCTAGAGATGTCGTTTTATTCGGTGAGGTACGTTTGCCGCATTCTTTTTCGTGCTCCCCCACACACGGACATTACATTAACCCGCATGATACTTCAGGGCCACTCCTCGTGGGGCGACTTCGTTTTACGCGGCCGTATCCGACGAGAAGATGCTTTTGTCAGCATCATAAAGCAATACGTGAGTGTCCCGCCCATCCTCGATCTGTTAAAGGTATTTCTTACTAATGTTGATTACCAGCTCGGCGTCGGCGGACGTCCCAAATGGCTTTATCGTGGGTATATCGTTGGAGGAAGGCTGGTAGGTCGATGGAGAGATAGTATAACACGGATTGGTTTAGATGGGTATGAGGGGGCTTTTGAGATGAGGAGGAGAGGTGTTAAGGGTAGAGAGTGGGATTGACATTTTTAGTAACTTTTAGATCGGCTTGTACTTGTACGTTCTTGCATATTGACCCATATCGGGGATCGACATCTGGCCAAAATAAGACACAACAGCACAGCCGTGACAAATACAACTCCCACAACTACATCTCTTGGATTCGAGAAGTCGCACAACGGAATCACAGAAGCAACGAATATCCCGGGTGACAGCCCATACAGAATACTCTCCCGTAGGAACAGTCCACGTTCGGGGGCACGGGTGTATCTTCCGAGGTACAATGGAGCCAACCAAGCTACACGCCGCCACATGGCATCTTTATTCAGTGTCATATTTCCCATCGGGGTATATGTCGGTACATGAACAAAAAGCGTTGGTATTACTAAGCTATAGCCTAGCACGAAATATGGATCCTATGTCGGGTAGATCATAAGCGGAGTTTGCCGATATCGGACCAACAGTGTGTGAAGTCCGAAATAATCTTAATAATCGGTGCACCCCCGCTTGTAAATAATTCCCTTTCCAGCCCTTTGTGCATGTCGGACGTAGACTTTCATGATCTCACGACTGCAGAGCTTTACCGCTCTCTTCACCCCATCGCAGTACCCCACTCGTCTCCAAGAGCGGTATTCACAAACTGGGGTCTCTCCTTTACATGTCGGCCATTGGCAGTCTTCGAGCCAGACAATGAAGCGCAGTGTCGTGCCATTATAGAACTCGCAAGGCGAGAAAATGTCCCTGTGCGTGCCGCGGGAGCAGGGCATTCACCAAGCGACCAGGCATGTACAATGGGCTTCATGATTAGAACGACCAAAATGAACAAATTGCTGGAGGTACGTACATCCCGACTGTTCTTCCGTAACTCCGTATTTCGATGCTCAACACGTCCTAGGTTGACCAGACAACAGGTCTTGTCACCGTTCAAGGCGGCATGCTACTTCACGCATTGCACGTCCATTTAGCAGAGCATAATCTTGGACTCACCAGCGTCGGCTCGATATCGGGCCAAACTATCGCTGGAATTGTCACAACCGCATCGCACGGCTCCGGCCTTACATATCCTTCGATGTCTTGCCTCGTCCACTCGCTCTCCCTCCTCCTATCCGATGGCTCCATCGTCAGAACATCTCGCGATCCGGCGGAAGACCCTGACCTTTTCCTCGCTACTCTCTGCGGTTTGGGCGGCACGGGGCTCATTATGACGGTTACGCTGCAATGTGAGAAACGTTTCAGACTAAGGGAGGATGCGGAGAATGTCGAGTTCGATGACTTTGTGGACCGGTTTGCTGAGATTGCCGCGTCCGCGCAGCATGTACGGTGTTGGTGGTTCGGACAGAGAGGCGTGGTGCGGGTTAGTAGATGTAATAGGACCAATGAAGTACGTTCGCTCTCAAATGCTTCCGTGCTTTGCCCTGAACATCCCATAGCCTCCAAAAAAAGCTGCCTCGTGGTTCCGTCAAGTTTTTCTTGCGTACCATGTCGTCCAATTCACGCTTTTCTTGGGTCGGTATTGGCCGATTTGGAATACTTGGACTGCGATATTTGCCAGTTGGCTACTGAAGGAGAGGTCTGTCGGTGTAGACGATAGCTGGAAAATATTCAATGTCGACTGTCGAGTAAGCGGTTCTCATGCCTAGTCTAGCCCAGTGGTTTATTCCGCTGCAGTATCCACAACATACTACCGAGTATGGACTAGCTATGGCAAATGTTCCGGGCTGCCTTCTTGCCTTGCAAGAATTTACGCAACGAGAGCTCTCGGATCCTGAGGGGTTACGACCTCATTTCCCCTTCGAAATCCGTTTCTCAGAAGCGGATGATATATGGCTATCCCCAGCATATCGTCGACGAACCTGTTGGATTGGCGTAGCGCAGTATAAGTGAGTAGCGACGCGGCTCCCTTCAACTTTCACAGCCGACGATTTCTCCCAAACAGACCATATGGCCTTCAAGTCCCTTACACGCGCCTCTTGTCGCAGGTTTCACATATCCTTTACTCACATGGTGGACGGCCACACTGGGCAAAGGAACACCCCCTCAAGCCATTTGACTTCCGGCAAATGTATCCGATGTGGGGAAGGTTCAACGAAGTGAGAAGACGTGTCGACCGCGTCGGCATGTGGGAGTCAGAGTGGAGCAGACGATGTTTTGGAGTAGAAGGGGAGGAGAACAGCGGAAGGCCAGAAGGGAGTACTGTGGTTGACCTGGGTGAGGGTAAGGAAGCAAGACCGATGGATCAGAGCTGGGATCTCTACAGGGTTAAAGGGGACTTCATGTGAATGCATCACCTTATGCGGGCTGTCTATTGCAAGGGCCTTTTCGGCCGAGTCATGCAGTGAGAAGGGAATGAGGTCTCCGGGTATATATTATCTTACAGGATTATATCAGCAATAATCCGTTAAGACGATATGACCGCGGGTATGGATAGATGTCGGGGGTACACATAGCAATTATGATCAGAATCGGCCACCTCTTTGTCTGTTATCGTTTGGGCTAGAATAAATCGCGACTACAAGGGACACCGGTTCCCACTTCAAGCGATGCAGTAAAGCAGACAATAAATATTAATGCCTCGAGACAGAGGTAAAATGGGAATTAATGTACCGTACTCCTGTCCCCAAATGATTACGCAGTATTCAGCAGATAAAGCCGGCTCTACAAGGGTTCCATGACATATATGGAGAAGAAATCGACATTGAAAATATAAGGATTCCAGGATACAAATTGTAACGCCACCTGAAACGAATTACAGGTGCAGTGATAGGTTACAGGAGTCCTTACAACTAACGTGAACTTGGATGTCAAAAAAAAAAAAATCGTGTTCTGCTCCAATATGGCAAATCATCCGCATGGGTTTATCTTGTTGGAAAGAAACATGACATGATCAGTACAGTGTGGAAGATCAGTAAGTGTGCCGCATATTGGCTGCTAGTTCGACAAAGGCACTTTTGTCCATGTTCTTTTGGGAACGGACATGATGAACGCTCTTTTCTTCCTTGTCTCTGTTCCTTCGTATTATCTCCCAGCATGGTGGCAGGTACAGTAGCTAAAACGTCTCTGACCCTTCATATTATCTCACAGCATGTTTGCAGGTACAGTAGCTAGAACGTCTCTGACTCCTTGCAGCTACAGTAGCTAGAACGTTTCTGACCCTTCACATTATTCCACAGCATGCTTGCAGTATTCGCAGCTGCTATTTTTCTCTCCCACCATGTATTTGCCAGTCGCTTGCCCGTGCCTGAGTGATTGCCGTTCACCAGGATCTATTAGCTAACTGAATGGTGTACCTCACATGGAATTACCATTCAATCCATACTCAACCGCTAATTAATAATATTTCATTTCCTAGTCATGGTTCACGCGTGTCACAATCGACGTCTTCTGAATAAATATATGATCGGCGACTATTCGGCGGATGCAAACAATTGTTTCCTGAGCCTCGATTTGGATGGCCGTAGATGCCACACGTAACCTACGCTGATATGACAAGTCCAGAATAAATTGAGAGTGAGTGTAAAATGCTTTTTTAAATGCATCCATCACAACGGCGCCTTTTTTGTGCGTATTTCGTTAGTCTTTGAGTAGGCGGCCGCCGGCAAGGGGTATACGAATGGGCGGAAAGCAGTCGAAGAATTAGCTCTTCTAGAAAAATTGGGTTGATCCGATGGCCTAAGCGGTGTTCATAAATATAAGGACGTACTTCTCGTTCCACAACGCGACAGTCTTCAATCCTCACTTCACCAACGCAATGTCATCTGCTTCTGCGACGCTTCCGACTGCCCAGCTATGGATTGAAGGCACGCCTCGTCAGTCTACCACAAAGAAGACATATGATGTTGTCAACGGTGGATCCCAGCAAGTTGTAGGCCACGCAGCTGCAGCATCCTCCGAGGATGCCATCGCTGCAATTCTCGCTGCAGACAAGGCTCAACCAGCCTGGGAGGCCCTCCCGCCCCGTGCCAAGCGCGCCGTGTTCACCAAGGCAGCTGCACTAATCGAGACACCAAAGTACCAGCAGAGCATCATAGCCGCTATGCAGCAAGAAATTTCTGCTGGAGAAATGATGGCAATGGCAAACATCATGCTTTCGAAGAGCTTTTTTATGGATGCTGCCGCAATGACGACCCAGCTGCTAGGACAAACGACCCAGAGCGATTTACTTCCAGGTGCGACAGTCCTGGTCGAAAAACGAGCATTGGGAACAGTTCTCGCAATGGCACCGTTTAATGCTCCGACCGGTCTCGTTGCGCGAGCAGTTGTGATTCCCCTCGCATGCGGAAACGCTGTTGTGGCCAAATCTTCCGAGTTTGCCCCTCGTTGTGCTGAAATCATCGTCGAATTACTCTATGAGGTATTCACACACATTACTGGTATTTCAGAGCACTCACCGGTCGTACAATTAGGCCGGCTTGCCGAAAGGCGTCCTGAGTCTACTTCATGTCTCGAGAGAGGACTCTCCCAAAGTTACCGAACAAATCATCAGTCATGAGCTCATTCGCCATGTCAATGTGAGGATGCTTTTTTCACCAAATTTTGAGCTTGCCGAGTATTTTCATAGTTCACAGGAGGTGACCGTGTTGGAGAAATCATCGCCACGACGGCAGCCAAGTATCTTAAACCCTGTGTCCTCGAATTAGGTGGCAAGTCTGCTGTAGTCGTGGGTGGTGTTAATTTGTCAATCGTTGCAAGTCCATTCTCAACTTTATAATACCAGGTTCTCAATGATTGTGATGTGATGGAAACAGCCAAGGGTATCATCATGGGTGCCGTAGCCAACAGTGGTCAGGTAAATATGAATTTTTCGTCCGTGCTCAATCACCATTAAGGCCTGCCTGTTTAGGTATGCATGTCCACAGAACGAGTAATCGTGCAGAGAGAGGTGTCGGTGCCCCTTCTCCAAACGCTGACTGCAATCGCAAGCACCATGAAAGCTGGGACAGAACCAACCTGTCCTTTGGCTCCCCTCGTCACTGCAGCTGCAGCCAAGCGCGTAGCCGCATTACTCGCCGACGCAAAAGAGAGGGGAGGGAAACTTTTAGTAGGAGACCTCACCGCCCAGGGTGCCGTATTACAGCCCCATATCATTTCTGATGTCGAAGAGGACTGGCCCATTTGGAACCAAGAAACGTTTGGCCCCGTCTTTGTGGTCAGAGTTGTTGATACCGAGGAAGAAGCCATTTCATTGGCGAATAAGACTTCGTATACATTGGCGGGTGCCATTTGGACGCGGAACATGGATAAAGGTCTAAAGCTTGCTCGCAGGATACGGGCATGTAAGTGCAGAAGAAAATCAGTCAAAATCCCCCGATGTCTAACAAATACTCTAGCGCACGTAGTGGTCAATGCGATGACGATTGCCTTTGAATCCGAATTAGGGTCACACGGCCTTGGGTGTGTCCTTTTAATCCCTACTTGAAGTATAAGAATTGACCGGTCATTTTCAGGGGGAAAAGCGGTTATGGTCGATTTGATATTGACAACTTCACCCAACGCCGTACTGTTGTCCTCGTATCACCAGCGGCGGCGTCCGATGGTGTCTACGGGCTTGCCTGAAGGTGGAGAGAAAGAAAGTAGGCATGAATGATGACTTTTTAAGTTGTAAACTGTTTGTATGGAATATCTTGGCAATTGCAGCCCATCATGATGGCTTTTTTTGGGGTCTGGACGATATTATATAATATATCAATTTGAGCAGAAAGCTGTACGTGGGTCCTAGGAGTAGGTGTCCTTTTTTTGTGACGAATGCAAGACAAAAGAAGCAACGCCGTTCCACTATGTCAAAACCTATCTGAAATACCGAGCACAAAGAGATAACATGAGAAATCGACTTGAAGTTCCTCAGGAGATGCCTCTTTTCACAAACCATTTGTCAGACGGAAAGAATATCCTGGACTTGCTACACTATATAGACGAAACTAAAGTCTTCGAAGGATCTTCAATGGAATAACCGAGGCCAGATGAGCAGCAGCATCATATCCCTTCAAAACTCGCGAGTCGGGTGGCGCAGACTGCACAAGAATAGCAGTGCAAGCCAACAAGGCAAGGAGGGGGAAATGCATTGTGTCTGGACTTTGACGGCGACTCTGAAGAGTTGGATGTGAGAGGCGTAGTAGAACCATCCCATTTATAAGAAACTAGTATCACTATCCGAGGAGGTGAGGTGTAATGCGGAGCAGCGGAAATCCGCAAATACTGGGAGTGCATAAATTCATGTCAAGGGCAGGACTCTTTGATATTTTGTATTATAAAACTTGACAATCTGAATACAGCGTTATAAACTGGTGAACAACCATACGCATTTAATGAGACGCTGTCATTGTCAGTGCGAGTAACTGCTGACAGGAGCTGGCATGTATTAGAAGCATATACTTAGATTGATATGTGATATCATCAGTTGAGTGACTCTGAATGAATGAGACCAAAATAATGCTATGAAGGTTGATGGTCAGTTGAATATTATATGTACATAGTGTTCACAACTCGAACGCTTACATGCAGCTCTGTCGTATAATGACTTATCATATTATCAGCGATGACAGTACCATTATAGACGAAAACTATGGGATCAAGCACTTCTAAGAGCAGAAAAAAGTTCAGTAGGCCACAATACTGCTGAGCTTGTGGTGATATGAGGATTACGTTTCATAGCAACCCCGATACTAAGCGGAGAATTCCCGTGTGTAATTGAATAACGGCCCTACGGGCATGCCCCGATGTCTAACAAATACTCTAGCGCACGTACTGGTCAATGCGATGACGATTGCCTTTGAATCCGAGTTAGGGTCACATGGCCTTGGGTGTGTCCTTTTGGTCCCTACTTGAAGTATAATTATTGACCGGCCATTCTCAGGGGAAAAAGCGGTTATGGTCGATTTGATATTGACAACTTCCCCCAACGCCATACTGTTGTCCTCGTGTCACCAGCGGCGGCGTCCGAAGGTGTCTATGGGCTTGCCTGAAGGTGGAGAAAAGGAAAGTAGGCATGAATAATGATTTCTTAAGTTGTAAACTATCTGTATGAAATATCTTGGTAATTGTAGCCTTTTTTGGGGGGTCTGGACGATATTATATAATATATCAATGTGAACAGAGAGCTGCTGTACGTGGGTCCTAGGCATAGGTAACCAATTTTTGTGACGAGTGCAAGACGAAAGAAGCAACACCGTTCCACTCATGTCATGACCTGTCAGAAGTACCGAGCACAAAGAGATAAGATGAGAAATCGACTTGAAGTTCCTCAGGAGATGCCTCTTTTCACAGACCATTTGTCAGACGGAAAGAATATCTCGGACTTGCTGCACTATGTAGACGAAACTAAAGTCTTCGAAGGATCTCAATGGAATAACCGAGGCCAGATGAGGAGCAGCATCATATCCCTTCAAAACTCGCGACAGCTCTTCATGAGACGCGCATGCCACAAGGCAAATATATAGTAGCGTGATACGTTAGAACAGACGAAGGAATACCTTAGACATTCTGTATAATCTCATATGGCACGGTCCTCGAGAGATAGAAACCGAGAGAAGATAAAATTGTGGATTCAAGAAGATATATGCGCGAATGATTTCGTTTTTCTTTAGAATACAGCGATGGAAAAGCGAATTTGAGCCTGAAACAGGAACAAAAAATCCAAATTCATCCCTTCTGGTTACCACTCTGTTACTCGGGGTCGATTCCGGTTTGGGCAAACGGGATTCGTGTTCTTGTGCCTATCTGAGCGGGTCGGTTTTGAGGATCAGGATGTTATTCGGGTTCAGGAGATTTTCGAGATCCGAAAGCAGAGACGAGGGTGTGGGTGGGCTGACAAGTACCATACCTATGACCGTGTCATTGTTATCGTTGTCTTGCGAATCTTCAGAGGTGATCGTTATCTCAGTCTCGCTTCCGCTAACGATTTTACTTGGAGATTGATTGACGATTGCATTTCGAAACCCGGAGCCGCCTCGATCATCGAACTGGAACACGAGCGTAATGGTGTGCGCCTGGCCGTCCGACTGTTTGTTAAGCATCCTACTTCCAGAGAGTAGCCTCATTGGCACATTTTCGCCTGAGCCTTGGAAGGTGTCGATCTGCACCCCGTCCCACTTGATTATAACTCTTTGATCGAAGTCGGCGAATGACTTCGCACCACAAGCAAGGGTTACTCCAGGTGGAATCGGTATTGTCACCGGATTGTAATTAGTCCCAGAGAAACGGATACCAGTAGTATTCCGTGAGGGGCTCGTCACTTTGTGGTATAATTAGCATAATCAAGATAACGTAGTATTGACAAGGCGCTCACCTGCAGCTCTGTCGTACAATGTCATGTTATCAGCCATGGCTAACATAAGCGAATACTGTGAGAGCAAACCTTTTCGATACTAGAAAGAGTTCATTAGGTTACAATACTGCAAAGCTTGGCGAGACGAGGCTTACATTTCGCAGCAACTTCTTTGTCGGATGGCGCAGACTGTACAAGAACAGCAGTGCAAGCCAACAAGGCGAGGAGGGAGAAATTCATTGTGTCTGGACTTTGACGGCGACTCTGAAGAGTTGAGTGAGAGAGGCGTAGTAGAACGATCACATTTATAAGAAACTAGTATCACTACGAGGAGGTGAGGTGTAATGCGGAGCAGCGGAAATCCGCAAATACTGGGCAGTGCATAAATTCATGTCAAGCGCAGGACTCGTTGTATTATGAGATTTGACAATCTGAATGCAACGTTATAAACTGGTGAACAACCACACGCATTTAATAAGACGCCGTCATTGTTAGTGTGAGTAACTGCTGACAGGAGCTGGCATGGATTAGAAGCATATAGTAGAGAGTATTTGCAACTAATAATTATCAGCTCCGGAATGATCCGGACATCAACTCCGCCTATTATTTATTGTCGATCAAAATATTTCCCAACGTGTGACCTAAAATGTGACAGCTGAGTCTCCAAACCGGGCTCTTTACCCTAACAGACGTGTTCTCAAGGCCATCACCTTGTGTTCCAGTGGTCCCCAGTGAGTTCAACCTGTCCCCTCTGTTTTCTATGCTAACTGACTCTTTTCTGAGGCTGTCATCACGTTTTCCAGGTTTCTCAGTGCATCCAAACCATATCCCTTCTTCCTAATCCAACACATGTGTTCTCAAGGCCATCACTTTGTGTTCCAGTGGTCCCCAGTAAGTTCAACCCATCCTCTCTGTTTTCTATGCTAGCTGACTCTTTTCTGAGGCTGTCATCACGTTTTCCAGGTTTCTCAGTGCATCCAAACCATATCCCCTCTCCCTAATCTAACACGCGTCTGCAAGGTCCACATATTCTGAGTGCCATGTCCTACCAATTCAGGACCGTGTCGCCTTCTGACTTCTATCACACTTCCCTTCTCTCGCCCTCACCTCCTCTCCCATCATCACATGTGATGCCTCTCACGCCCACACTCCCATCTTCAAAACATGCAAGATACTTATCTGAAGCATCCAACATGCAGGTCCCACACCCCCATAGTCCCATGAACGTGGATACCCCCATATGCCCTCTTCCTCCCAACTCCTCTTCCATGGTCAACGCCCCCCAACTGGTCACTCCAGTCAGGTCATCTCCACGCCATCGCCAGGTCACTTCAGTCACATTATCTCCACGAGTGTTTGAAGGTGAGTCAGACACTGGCATTTTCACTGATGGCAGCAAGGATGCCTCTTCACCCACCAAGAAGAGGACACAACGACGCAAGCCCAGGGAGGAGTTCACGACCAATGACCTCAAAGCACTTTTGAGTGCAGTTCTAAATGTCAACCCCTGGATGTGCGCGCGTGGGGAGTCAAAGGACAAGTGGCAGGAGGTGTCAGTTTTGGTCAAACAGGCTAATGCATGTGAGGGACGTTCAGCTGATACACTGAAAAACAAGGTGTACAGTCTCTTGAAAGCTGTTGAGGTGCGTTTTTTTTTTCTTTATGTATTTTATTTAACAACTCTATTAGACTCGAGGTGTTAACACACGGAATTCTCTCGCTCGTGATGCAGGTCTTTTCACTGCCATCTCAGGTCATTTGGATTCTGTGGCAGCTATCAAAAAACTGGCAGAGGAAACAAGGGAATCTGATCGCGAGAAAGTGAAACTGGTATGTTGTTCTTGATATTATATCTTTATTCTACTCACTTTTTTTAGGCAGCCGAAGCTCAGAAGACTGCTGGCTTGAACTTGCGCGATGCAATGATGAAGGGCCATTCACGCTGATCCCTGAAGAAGCGCACTCAGGACGATCTTTTTTCGGCCACAGGGCATTCTGACATAGCACAGGAAGACTCCTCTGGCTCTGGCATATCAATGTTGACGAGCCGACACACTTCGAAGAGCAAAAAATGCCGTGAAGACACACTCGAGTCAATTATCGGCCTCATTCGTACTTCAGTGGATGCGAGGGAGGTTATGATCAGTGAGCAATGCAAGCAGACAGAAGCGTTCATTCTGGAGGCACGTGCAGCACGAGAGGAGGCACATGCAGCACGACTTGCCAGTGATGAGATTGCGAAGTCACTCATTGATGTGTTGAGACAGGGGTTGTTGGGATGATGTTTGTTTTTCTCCATTTTCTTGTGATTTTATCATAGTCGGTTTTCTCAATAATATTTTGTATACAAAAAAGATAAAAGAAACTTGTTTTATTGTGAGGAATACAATGGAATACAACAGAGTAAAATTAATCATGAAAATATATATCTACAGTTGGTGGCATGCAACCATAACGAATAGATGTTTGATTTGGAGTGAGACATGCATGGGCGTTGCACAATAGGACACCAATGCGATACATTGTTCCACACTGTGTCCCCAATATCTTCTGCTTCGCAACTGAATTGAGAAATGGCCAGTCCTGAAGGACGAGGCCAAATCCATGCTCCACTGAAATGCACACCCTACCCATTACCGTGTTCCATGCACGCTGTTCTTCAGAGAGTGGTGCAACTGCAGTGTATGAGCTCACCATGACTGGACTTGTGCCATATGCCGAATCTCCATAGATCTGAAAGTATCGGCGCTCAGGGGGGTCATCTAAAGTCGATCCTGGTTGGATCGCCTTCTGCTCTAACATCGCTAGGAGCCCGCTCTCAGCTAGAACTCCCACATCATTTTGAGGGGCACGAAATGGTCCGCTGAGATGTACCATTAGCCCGTTGGGGGCTACAATGCCTTGGAACTTCATGCCGTGGCACTTCTTGTAGCCAGTGTACACAAGCTCCTGAAATTCACCTGGTCGACAAGTGGGACGGATTGTGCAATTGATGAAGCCGAATATTGTAGATGTGGGTGCTCCAAAGTTATGAATGGCTTCGGCATATTCTTGAAGACGATCCGGGTTGACAACCCCTTCTGTATCCCAGTCTAGTAGATGATCCCACCGGTTGTTGAGAAATTTCGCTGTGGAGTTGATGAGATCAGAGATGACACCCTGCGACAAGTTATATTTGGCAGATAGAGCCCACTGGTCCTCTGGGCTACGCAATCGTGCACAAAGAAGTGTGAACGCCTCGACAGCAGTGGCTTTGTTGCAGTTAGGAGTGATAAGGGGATCTGGGATCTCAAGGATTTGGCTCAATAGTATGAGCTCATCTGCTGTGAATCTATATAAATACGTTAGCAATGGTCATCAAATCAAAAAATATCCATACGCACCTGAATGCCCAAAGACACCCCAACCGCCCAAGCCTGTTCAGATAGTCCACAGTAATCCTCTCCTCCCTGATCTGGCCGAGGTCGTTGCTTGGGTAGTGCAGAAATGGTTGCAAGAGTTGCAACATTGGCTGCATCGTCAAGTTGGAGTTGGATAGTGGGGAACAAAATGGGTGATGCAGTGAGAGGCTGTGCTGTGCAACGTTGGATAAAGACATTGGCAATAGTACTGGCAATGAGGGCCTTCTGTCGCCTGGAGAGTGTTTTTCTCAATGGTCTTGACTGCGTGACAGACATAATTATGCTACAACTAATGTTGAATACTAAGTACCACAGGTGCCAATATTATCCAACATAATATCGGATCAAAAAACGCTAATATATATTAGTTGCAAATACTCTCTAGTTAGATTGATGTGTGATATCATCAGCTGAGTATTATATGTACAGTGTTCACAACTTGAACGCTTACCTGGAGCTGTCGTACAATGACTTGTCATATTATCAGCGATGACAACCCCATTATAGACGAAAACTCTGGGATCAAGCATTTCTAAGACCAGAAAAAGGTTCAATAGGCCACAATACTGCTGAGCTTGTGGCGAGATGAGGATTACGTTTCGTAGCAACCGCTTTAGCGGATACTAAGCGGAAAATGCCAGTGTGCGATTGGATGACAGCCCAGGATAGCGGTGAGGTGCAGTGCGGAAACCCGATGAATACTGCCAGAAAATGTGTGAAGGAGCTCATGGCCAACCGCAGCGTGCGTCAGTGGGTTGTGTTCTGAATTAACAATATTTAGCAACATGGATACAGCGGGATAGGCTGGTGCCATACAATCTATACATTTAATAAGGCGCCGTTATTGTCAATGTCAATAACAGCTCAAAGGATTGGCATAATCTATCTGAAATACCGAGCACAAAGAGATAAGATGAGAAATCGACTTGAAGTTCCTCAAGAGATGCCTATTTTCACGAACCATTTGTCAGACGGAAAGAATACCCCGGACTTGCTACATTATGTAGACGAAACTAGAGTCTTCGAAAAAGCTTCAATGGAGTCACCGAGGCCAGATGAGTAGCAGCATCATGTCCATCCAAAACTCGCGACAGCTCTTCATGAGACGCGCATGCCACAAGTGTATAGTAGCGTGATACGTTAGAACAGATGAAGGAATAACTTGGACATTCTGTACAATCTCATATGGCACGGTTCTCGAGAGATAGAAACTGAGAGAAAATAAAATCGGATTCAAGAAGATATATGCGCGAATGATTCCGTTTTTCTTTAGAATACAGCGATGGAGAAGCGAATTTGAGCCTGAAACAGGAACAAAAAATCCAAATTCATCCCTTCTGGGTACCACTCTGTTCCTCGGGGTCGTTTCCGGTTTGGACAAACGGGATTCCTGTTCTTGTCCCCATCTGAGCGGACCGATTGGAATTCCAGGGAGGGGGCAGAGCCGGGATACCCGGGAGAGGCTGTGGAGTCGGTACAGGCACGGGAGTACCCGGGATAGTCGGGGGGGGAAGGGAGGATGTGGGCGAGCTGACAAGTACGATTCGTATGACGGTGTCATCGTTATCGTTGTCTTGCGAATCTTCAGAGGTGATCGTTATCTCAGTCTGGGTTCCACTAACGCTTTTACTTGGAGATTGATTGACGACTGCATTTCGAAACCCGGAGCCGCCTCGATCATCGAACTGGAACACGAGCGTAATGTTGTGCGCCTGGGCGTCCGGCTGACTGATAAGCACATCACTTCCAGAGGGCAGCCTCATTATCACATTTTCGCCTGAGCCTTGGAAGGTGTCGATCTGTACCCCGTCCCACTTTATTATAACCCTTTGATCGAAGTGGGCGAATGACGTCGCATTACAAGAAAGGGTTACTCCAGGTGGAATCGGTATTGTCACCGGATTGTAATCAGTCCCAGAGAAACGGATACCAGTAGTATTCCGTGCGGGGCTCTCCACTTTTTGAGTACAATTAGTATAATCAAGATAATGTAGTATTTACAAGGCGCTCACCTGCAGCTCTGTTGTACAACGACATGATATCAGCCATGGCTAACAAAAGGGAAAACTGTGAGATCAAACCTTTCCGATACTAGACAGAGTTCATTAGGTTACAATACTGCAAAGCTTGGCGAGACGAGGCTTACATTTCGCAGCAACTTCTTTGTCGGGTGGCGCAGACTGTACAAGAACAGCAGTGCAAGCCAACAAGGCAAGGAGAGAGAAATGCATTGGGTCTGGCTTTGATGGCGACTCTGAAGAGTTGAATGAGAGAGGCGTAGTAGAACCCCCCACATTTATACGAAACTAGTATCACTATCTGAGGAGGTGAGGTGTAATGCGGAGCAGCGGAATTCCGCAAATACTGGGCAGTGCATAAATTCATGTCATGCGTAGGACGCGCTGCGTTATAAAATTTGACAATCTGAATGCAACGTTATAAACTGGTGAACAACCACACGCATTGAATAAGACGCCGTCATTGTTAGTGCGAGTGACTGCTGACAGGAGCTGGCATGGATTAGAAGCATATACTTAGATTGAGGTGTGATATCATTAGTTGAGTGACTCTGAATGAATGAGACCAAAACAATACTGTGAAGGTTGAAGGTCAGCTGAGTATTATATGTACAGTGTTCACAACTTGAACGCTTACCTGCAGCTGTCGTACAGTGATTTGTCATATTATCAGTGATGACAACGCCCTTATAGACGAAAACTCTGGGATCAAGCATTTCTAAGAGCAGAAAAAGGTTCAATAGGCCACAATACTGCTGAGCTTGTGGCGAAATGAGGATTACGTTTCGTAGCAACTGGCGGATACTAAGCGGAGAATGCCAGTGTGCAATTGAATAACAGCCCAGGCTAGCGGTGAGGTGCAATGCGGAAATCCGATGAATACTACCAGAAAATGAGTGAAGGAGCTCATGACCTACCGCAGCATGGTTCAGTGGGTTGTGTTCTGAATTAACAATATTTAACAACATGAATACCAGCGGTATAAGCTGGTGTCATACATATTATACATTTAATAAGACGCCTTTATTGTTAATGTTAATAACAGCTGAAAGGACTGGGATGAATTTGAAGCGCATAGATTGAGCTGTTTTGAACTCCTTACCTCTGGTAGTACTTCTGCAATACATGACAGAACGTTAAACCCCAGTTGAACATCATGGTACTTTGGAATTCTTGAAGGAAGTGGACACAATTGGATACACATGTGCCAATTAATATAATACCAAATACTTAGCACATATATTTTACTCGCCAGCAGATCTTGCTGCTTTTTTCACCCATGCAGCCTTTGTCACTTAAATGAAAATTTCAACATGTTAGTATATATCGATATTCCATCGGAATAGGATCCACAAAGCTCTTGAATTAACCTGATCAGACGACGAAGGCTCATTACTAGGTTAACTCACCGTGAACGCAAAGCATTAAACTTCCTCAAAAAGAATATTACCAAAGTAAAAATAAAGCTGCCACGCCCGTCACCCACCTAACCTAAAATGGCTCTCCAGCTCGAGAACATAAGCACCCCTACCGCACGCTCACGAGAAACCCTCATACTTATACAACACAACCTTGCAAGCCATGGCTCTCAATTGTACAACATATCTTGAAGAATAGCTCATGCGGAGTAATTGTATGCCTTTGTCTGCTTCATTCACCTGCAGACGTGCTTCCAAGACAATTACTTGAGAATGATGTGCAGCGTGTTAGAATTATTGATTGGACAGGCGTGGTGTCTGGATATGAGGACAGTAAGGGTGAGGTGTCGAGTCTGGAAACGGTTGTGAGTGAGGTTCAGAGCGTGCTTGATAATTGTAGGTCCAATTGTTTTGAGAATCGAGACTTGGACATAAAGTATTGAACGTTGCTCATAGCTCCAAACTGCCCCGTACACTTTTTCGTCGACTTTCCGAGCACACTATGCGATGACCTTGAATCTCCTGCGCAAGCGTATAAGGCTCTCAAAAAGCGGCATGCCAATGTTTCTGAACGTCCTTGTACGTACATCACACATCGATTTTTCGTCTAGTCTAATGACAATTTATTTCAGCACCATCCCGCATGATCCTTCCCGTCCCTTCGCAATCTCTCCTCCTGCCCCTGCTCATCCCTCCCGCCTTCGCCACCGCCATCGCACATCTAATACTACACCCACCCTCCCTTCTCCTCTACATATCCACCGACTACCTCACATTACCTCCCCCTCACTCACCAGTACCAAATTTTGGCCCCTTTTCTCTGGGCTGACAAGTAGAGGCGAGACGGAACATTTAATATGGGGTGCGAACGGCTCTGGATGGGAAGATGAAACCGTTGTTGAGGTATTCATAAGAAGCGCTACCGGACGGAAGACAGTTGACAGTACCCTAGAGGGGTGGTGTAAGAATCGGCCGTGACAAAAAGGGCCGGAAGTGTACGTTGTGATTCATTTATAGGTTTTACTCGTGCATTTGAAGTACTGACCGCCATGCAACAGCAATTCAAACCAGAGACAGATCCAACGCAGAATTATACCTCTCTCAGACTGCCCTCATTGATAAAATCATCTGCCAATTCGGACAAAATGCTGCATCAATTGTTTCTACTCCAATGGACTCAAACTTCGCCGTTTCAATCACAGAACTCTGTCCAAGAATCATCTCACAGAACTGCTCAAACTCCCTTACAGATCTTTGGTTCGGTGTCTCCTTTATTTGACAATCTCTACCAGACCCAACATTTCCTTTGCAGTTCAACAATTATCCAAATTTCTTGACAGCTATTCCACCTTGTACTGGAATGCCACTAGTCGGGTTGTTAGGTATTTAAAAGGTACTAGGAAGCTTCGCCTGTGTCTAGGTGGCCTTCACACTATCACCTTGGCTGGATACACAGACGATTGGGCAAACCGCCTTGATACTTTCCACAGCATTAGTGGTTACACCTCTACCTTGGGTTCCCGTGTGATCTCCTGGGCCACTAAGAAGCAAAAACCGTCGCAGCTTCCTCCTGTGAGGCAGAATATCTTGCAGCTTTCAAAGCTGTCAAGGAAGGTACCTGGCTCTGTGCTTTACTCATGGGCCTTAACTTTCCTTGTACCACTGGCACAACCATCTTCTGCAACAACAATGCCACCATCAATTTATCTGAAGATCCTCTACTGCACTCTTGGGTAAAGCACATCGACATCAAGTATTATTTTCTTCATGAACGTGTCCATGACGGCGAATTATCGATCAGTTACATCACCACTGCAAACAACATTTCCCATGTCTTTACTAAGGCCTTGGAACCTTCGGAATTCATTAAACTTAGGGACTTCTTGGGACTTAAATAACCAGACTTCCATGTGAGGAGGGGCTTCTACAGTGAGGAGTGTTGGATAACATCGTAAAAACCCTATAGCTATATTAGAATTACTTGGCCATACAACGCCTTCATTCTCATAGGAACATGCGGCTATACAATGCCTTCCAATATTATCATTAATATATATACCGTACATAACACAACCTCACACCTCAGTCTGTTATACATACATACGAGACTGAGGCGAGTCGTTTTATCTCTCAACGTGTATCTTACAAGTACTCATGTGTCCTAGTTTACTATTAGGTCTTACCTTCTAACATTAGGTATGCATCTCCACAGAACGAGTAATCGTGCAGAGAGGTGTCGGTGCCCCTTCTCCAAACGCTGACTGCAATCGCAAGCACCATGAAAGCTGGGACAAAACCAACCTGTCCTTTGGCTCCCCTCGTCACTGCAGCTGCAGCCAAGCGCGCAGCCGCATTACTCGCCGACGCAAAAGAGAGGGGAGGGAAACATTTAGTAGGAGACCTCACCGCCCAGAATGCCGGATTACAGCCCCATACCATTTCTGATGTTGAAGAGGACTGACCCATTTGGACAAGAAACGTTTGGCCCTGTCTTTGTGGTCAGAGTTGTTGATACCGAGGAAGAAGCCATTGCATTGGCGAATAAGACTGCGGGTGCCATTTGGACGCGGAACATGGATAAATGTCTAAAGCTTGCTCGCAGGATACGGGCATGTAGTGCAGAAGAAAATCAGTCAAAATGCCCCAATGTCTAACAAATACTCTAGCGCACGTAGTGGTCAATGCGATGACGATTGCCTTTGAATCCGAATTAGGGTCACACGGCCTTGGGTTTGTTCTTTTGGTCTACTTGAAGTGTAATTATTGACCGGTCATTTTCAGGGGGAAAAGCGGTTATGGTCGATTTGATATTGACAACTGCACCCAACACCGTACTGTTGTCCTCGTGTCACCGGCGGCGGCATCCGAAGGTGTCTATGGGCTTGCCTGAAGGTGGAGAGAAAGAAAGTAGGCATGAATGGTTATTTCTTAAGTTATAAATTATCTGTATGAAATATCTTGGCAATTGTGGCCCATTCAGTGGCTTTTGGGGGGATCTGGACGATATTATATAATATATCAATGTGAACAGAGAGCTGTACGTGGGTCCTAGGAGTAGGTAACCCTTTTTTGTGACGAGTGCGAGACGAAGACGCACCGCTGTTCCACTATGTGAACTGTCCGACGTACCGAGTACAAAGAGATAAGATGAGAAATCGACTTGAAGTTCCTTAAGAGATGCCTATTTTCACGAACCATTTGTGAGATGGAAAGAATATCCCGGACTTGCTACACTATGTAGACGAAACTACAGTCTTCGAAGGATCTTCAATGGAATAACCGAGGCCAGATGAGTAGCAGCATCATATCCATTCGAAACTTGCGACAGCTCTTCATGAGACGCGCATCCCACAAGTCAAATGTATAGTAGCGTGATACGTCAGAACAGACAAAAGGAATAACTTAGACATTCTGTATAATCTCATATGGCACAGTCCTCGAGAGATAGAAATGGAGAGACAATAGAATTGTGGATTCAAGAAGATATATGTGCGAATGATTCCGTTTTTCTTTAGAATACAGCGTTAAAAGCGAATTTGAGTCTGAAACTCGAACAAAAAATCCTAATTCATCCCTATTGATTACCACTCTGTTACTCGGGGTCGACTCCGGTTTGGACAAACGGGATTCCGGTTCTTGTGCCTATCTGAGCGGGTCTCTTTTGAGGATCAGGATGTTATTCCCGTTCAGGAGATTTTCGAGCAGAGACGAGGGTGTGGGCGAGCTGACAAGTACCATACCTATGACCGTGTCATTGTTATCGTTGTCTTGCGAATCTTCAGAGGTGATCTTTATCACAGCCTCGCTTCCGGTAACGATATTACTTGGAGATTGATTGACGATTGCATTTCGAAACCCGGAGCCGCCTCGATCATCGAACTGGAACACGAGCGTAATGGTGTGCGCCTGGCCGTCCGACTGTTTGTTAAGCATATTACTTCCAGAGAGTAGCCTCATTGGCACATTTTCGCCTGAGCCTTGGAAGGTGTCGATCTGCACCCCGTCCCACTTGATTATAACTCTTTGATTGAAGTCGGCGAATGACTTCGCACCACAAGCAAGGGTTACTCCAGGTGGAATCGGTATTGTCACCGGATTGTAATTAGTCCCAGAGAAACGGATACCAGTAGTATTCCGTGCGGGGCTCGTCACTTTGTGGTATAATTAGCATAATCAAGATAACGTAGTATTGACGAGGCGCTCACCTGCAGCTCTGTCGTACAATGTCATGTTATCAGCCATGGCTAACATAAGCGAATACTGTGAGAGCAAACCTTTCCGATACTAGAAAGAGTTCATTAGGTTACAATACTGCAAAGCTTGGCGAGACGAGGCTTACATTTCGCAGCAACTTCTTTGTCGGATGGCGCAGACTGTACAAGAACAGCAGTGCAAGCCAACAAGGCAAGGAGGGAGAAATTCATTGTGTCTGGACTTTGACGGCGACTCTGAAGAGTTGAGTGAGAGAGGCGTAGTAGAAAGATCCCATTTATAAGAAACTAGTATCACTACGAGGAGGTGAGGTGTAATGCGGAGCAGCGGAAATCCGCAAATACTGGGCAGTGCATAAATTCATGTCAAGCGCAGGACTCGTTGTATTATGAGATTTGACAATCTGAATGCAACGTTATAAACTGGTGAACAACCACACGCATTTAATAAGACGCCGTCATTGTTAGTGTGAGTAACTGCTGACAGGAGCTGGCATGGATTAGAAGCATATAGTTAGATTGATGTGTGATATCATCAGCTGAGTGCTTCTGAATGAATGAGACCAAAACAATACTCTGAAGTTTGAAGGTCAGCTGAGTATTATATGTACAGTGTTCACAACTTGAACGCTTACCTGGAGCTGTCGTACAATGACTTGTCATATTATCAGCGATGACAACCCCATTATAGACGAAAACTCTGGGATTAAGAATTTCTAAGAGCAGAAAAAGGTTCAATAGGCCACAATACTGCTGAGCTTGTGGCGAGATGAGGATTACATTTCGTAGCAACCGCTTTAGCGGATACTAAGCGGAAAATGCCAGTGTGCGATTGGATGACAGCCCAGGATAGCGGTGAGGTGCAGTGCGGAAACCCGATGAATACTGCCAGAAAATGTGTGAAGGAGCTCATGGCCAACCGCGCGTGCGTCAGTGGGTTGTGTTCTGAATTAACAATATTTAGCAACATGGATACAGCGGGATAGGCTGGTGCCATACAATCTATACATTTAATAAGGCGCCGTTATTGTCAATGTCAATAACAGCTCAAAGGATTGGCATAATCTATCTGAAATACCGAGCACAAAGAGATAAGATGAGAAATCGACTTGAAGTTCCTCAAGAGATGCCTATTTTCACGAACCATTTGTCAGACGGAAAGAATACCCCGGACTTGCTACACTATGTAGACGAACCTAGAGTCTTCGAAAAAGCTTCAATGGAGTCACCGAGGCCAGATGAGTAGCAGCATCATGTCCATCCAAAACTCGCGACAGCTCTTCATGGGATGCGCATGCCACAAGTGTATAGTAGCGTGATACGTTAGAACAGATGAAGGAATAACTTGGACATTCTGTACAATCTCATATGGCACGGTTCTCGAGAGATAGAAACGGAGAGAAAATAAAATCGGATTCAAGAAGATATATACGCGAATGATTCCGTTTTTCTTTAGAATACAGCGATGGAAAAGCGAATTTGAGCCTGAAACAGGAACAAAAAATCCAAATTCATCCCTTCTGGTTACCACTCTGTTACTCGGGGTCGTTTCCGGTTTGGGCAAACGGGATTCCTGTTCTTGTCCCCATCTGAGCGGACCGATTGGAATTCCAGGGAGGGGGCAGACCCGGGATACCTGGGAGAGGCTGTGGAGTCGGTACAGGCACGGGAGTGCCCGGGATAGTCGGGGGGGGAAGGGAGGATGTGGGCGAGCTGACAAGTACGATTCGTATGACGGTGTCATCGTTATCGTTGTCTTGCGAATCTTCAGAGGTGATCGTTATCTCAGTCTGGGTTCCACTAACGCTTTTACTTGGAGATTGATTGACGACTGCATTTCGAAACCCGGAGCCGCCTCGATCATCGAACTGGAACACGAGCGTAATGTTGTGCGCCTGGCCGTCCGGCTGACTGATAAGAACATCACTTCCAGAGGGCAGCCTCATTATCACATTTTCGCCTGAGCCTTGGAAGGTGTCGATCTGTACCCCGTCCCACTTGATTATAACTCTTTGATCGAAATGGGCGAATGACGTCGCATTACAAGAAAGGGTTACTCCAGGTGGAATCGGTATTGTCACCGGATTGTAATCAGTCCCAGAGAAACGGATACCAGTAGTATTCCGTGCGGGGCTCTCCACTTTTTGAGTATAATTAGTATAATCAAGATAATGTAGTATTTACAAGCGCTCACCTGCAGCTCTGTCGTACAACGACATGATATCAGCCATGGCTAACAAAAGGGAAAACTGTGAGATCAAACCTTTCCGATACTAGAAAGAGTTCCTAGGTTACAACTGCAAAGCTTGGCGAGACGAGGCTTACATTTCGCAGCAACTTCTTTGTCGGATGGTGCAGACTGTACAAGAACAGCAATGCAAGCCAACAAGGCAAGGAGGGAGAAATGCATTATGTCTGGACTTTGACGGCGACTCCGACTCTGAAGAGTTGAATGAGAGTGGATAATAGAACCGTCCCATTTATAAGAAACTAGTATCACTGTCCGAGGAGGTGAGATGTAATGCGGAAATCCGCAAATACTGGGCAGTGCATAAATTCATGTCAAGCGCAGGACTCGTTGTATTATAAAATTTGACAATGCCATTATAGACGAAAACTATGGGATCGAGCATTTCTAAGAGCAGAAGAAGGTTCAATAGGCCACAATACTGCTGACCTTGTGGCGAGATGAGGATTACGTTTCGTAACAACCGCATTAGCGGATACTGAGAGGAGAATGGCAGTGTGCAATTGAATAACAGGCTAGCGGTGAGGTGCACTGCGGAAATCCGATGAATACTGCCAGAAAATGAGTGAAGGAGCTCATGGCCAACCGCAGCATGCTTCAGTGGGTTGTGTTCTGAATTAACAATATTTAGCAACATGGATACAGCGGTATAGGCTGGTGCCATACAATTTATACATTTAATAAGACGCCGTTATTGTTAATGTCAATAACAGCTGAAAGGACTGGCATGAATTTGAAGGGCATAGATTGAGCTGTGTTGAACTCCTTACCTCTGGTAGTACTTCTGCAATACATGACAGAACGTTAAATCCCAGTTGAGCATCATGGTACTCTTGGAATTCTTGAAGGAGGTGGACACAATTGGATATACATGTCCCAATTAATATAATACTCAATACTTAGCACATATATTTTACTCACCAGCAGATCTTGCTGCCTTTTTCACCTGCTCGTTGCTGACCCGGATGAAAATTTCAACATGTTCGTATATATCGATATTCCGTCAAAATAAGATCCACAAAGCTCTTAAATTAACCTGATCAGACGGCGGAGGCTCATCCTTAGGTTAACTAACTGTGAGAGGTGGGCACAAAGTATTAAACTTCCTCAAAAATAAAGCTGTCACGCCCGTCACCTAACCCAAAATGGCTCTCCAGCTCGAGAACATAATCACCCCTACCGCACGCTCACGAGAAACCCTCATACTAATAGAACACAACCTTGCAACGCCATGGCTCTCGATTGTACAAAATATTTTGAAGAATAGCTCAGGCGGGGTAATTGTATGCCTTTGCCTGCTTCATCCACCTGCAGACGTGCTTCCAAGACAATTACTTGAGAATGATGTACAGCGTGTTAGAATTATTGATTGGACAGGCGTGGTGCCTGGATATGAGGACAGCAAGAATGAAGTGTCGAGTCTGGAATGGCTTGTGAGTGAGGTTCAGAGCGTGCTTGATAATTGTAGGTGCAATTGTTTTGAGAATCGAGACTTGGACATAAAGTATTAAACATTGCTCATAGCTCCAGACTGCCCCGTACACTTTTTCGTCGACTCTCCTAGCACACTATGCGATGACCTTGAATCTCCTGCGCAAGCTTATAAGATTCTCAAAAAGTGGCATGCCAATGTTTCTGAACGTCCTTGTACGTACATCACACATCGATAACTTAATTTCGTCTAGTCTAATGACAATTTATTTCAGCACCATCCCGCATGATCCTTCCTGTCCCTTCACAATCTCTCCTCCTGCCCCTCCTCATCCCTCCCGCCTTCGCCCCCGCCATCGCACATCTAATACTACACCCTCCCTCCCTCCTCCTCTACATATCCACCGAGTACCTCACATTACCTCCCCCTCACTCACCAGTAACCAAATTTTGGCCCCTTTTCTCTGGGCTGACAAGTAGAGGCGAGGCGGAACATTTAATATGGGGTGCGAACGGCTCTGGATGGGAAGATGAAACCGTTGTTGAGGTATTCATAAGAAGCGCTACTGGGCGGAAGACAGTTGACAGGACCCTAGAAGGGTGGGGTAAGAATCGGCCGTGTAAATTGGAAGAATTGGAATTGTTGAACGTGATGTGGACAAAAAGGGCTGGAAGTGTACGTTGTGATTCATTTATAAGTTTTACTCGTGTATTTGAAGTACTGACCGCCATGCAACAGCAATTCAAACCAGAGGCAGATCCAACGCAAAATCTTTCATTTAATCTAAGTCTGACAGAGTCACAGCAACAATCGCGAGCTCAGGTTCCTCTTCCATACGCCCACGAAGGTGTGCTGCTATTTAGCTATGTTTTTATCACACTCCTCACTAATACGTTAAAACCATGCAGGTCAACCTGTTTTGAGTGACTCGAAACCTAGTGCAATTTTCTATGATCCAGATTCAGCAGACGATATCGATGAGGATGACCCTGACGAGGATCTGGATATATAAATCGGACTTGTGATTTGTTGACACAACCATAGAGGGTATAAGACATATAATGTAAGGTATATCAATCCAATACAAAATCAATAGCAATCACCCACCTCCGATCAAAAAGAAATTCAAAAACAACAGAAACAGCGTAAAAACTAGTCCAAATAAAAGCACCTCCACCTTTAGACGTCCTTTGGCGTGCTCTAATTTCTTTTGTCTATGCGGCACCGTCAACATAGAATGAGTTAGCTCGAGTGCGTGGGGTCAACACCGGTCCGAAATTGTGTGGAGTAGAGGGATTTTAGAAAATCGATAAAGGGCTCTTATATATATGATGATTTGGTCGCAATCGTACAAGACATGTCGGAAACACGTTGGGACCTATCTGGTAATAGACTTAGGGCGGAAGCAAACACGGAGAAAAAATTTTGGGCGGTTAAGTGCTACATGCATTAGCACATGTCACTTTGTAAAGCCTTCCAAAATGCTGCGAAACTCCAGATTAGAGCAGTTCCGTATGTTTTTTTAAATTTCATTTATGATGTTCGTCGATTACATGGCTCTTATTGTAGACAGCCCGTCTTCGCTGTGCAGATCCAGCAGACACGAAAAATATCTACGCTTCTGTTGGTGAGTTAGGTCGCACTTGATCCATAGTTTTTAAAAATTCTAGGATATTTGCATTAGAACCATCGCATTCATTTATATACATCACGAACTGCTAGTTCTGTTCCTCGAAGAAATTACTGGTGGTCAAAGCCTGCAACAGCAGCAATTACCTCTCAACCGGAATCAGCGTCCATACCTTCTGCTCAAACGAATAGCAACACTGAACCTCCACAAACACCCGCAGCAGATAGCACTTCATCGACGCTCCATTCCACCAGTTCCGACGCTGCACTGAACGACGCTGCATCAGCAGCAGTCGACTCAACAGAGACATTCACAACAAACGCAGCAGCCGCCCTCACACCCGATGTCTCTACTCTTTCCATCCCTCCTCCTCCTTTGCAACTCGGTGAACTTCACGACCTAGGCTTCGCAAACTACACCCCCGTAGGCGCAGTCCAGGCCGCCCTAGAACTCGTCCATGTCACAATTGGCCTCCCATGGTGGGCTTCGATCGTCCTCGTCACCGCATCGCTTCGTCTAGTCGGACTTCACTTCACCATCCAATCCGCCCGCGCCAGCGCCAACATGATTCCTATAAAGCCGAAGTACGAGGCATTAATGGAGGAAGTCAAGGCAGCATCTGTAGCTCGTGATGCCGTACGCACGCAGGTTGCTAGCCTGCAGCTGCGGAAGCTACAAAAGACGCACGGTGTTTCGCCGTGGAAGTTATCACAGGGTCCCCTCGTTCAGATGGTGACTTCTGTATCGTCGTTTCTGGCCATTAAAAAGCTGTGTGATCTTCCTTTACCACAATTACTGCATGAGGGGTTTTCATGGATACCAACTTTGGCGAAGCCGGATCCGACCTATGTGCTTCCGTTGCTGTGTGCTGCGATGATGAATATTCAGATACGCGTAAGTGTTGTGGACTCTCTCGTCTTTTTTGGTATAAAAGTTTATTGACAATTTCACATCCAGCTTGGACAACGCGACGTAGCTGCATCAGGGAGTAAGCTCGCCCTCCATTTCGCCAACTTCTTCCCGTTGCTTTCCCTCTTGTCCCTTGCAATCATCGTGTGGTTACCCTCCGTAAGTCAACTTTCACTACCGCTCCCCCCTTACTTGACGCATCTCACACCTTCTACTGACAATTCCCAGGCCGTCCTCTTCAATGTCGCCACCAACGTCATCCTAATGACCCTGCAATCCGCCTTCCTCCGGGTCCCCGCCGTCCGCCACAAGCTCAAGCTCAACCCGCTGCCCGCTTTGCTACCAGGGCAACTCCCATCGCACATGCAGTCATGGCTTGCGCTCAAGGCATGGGCTTCCGGTCTTCGTGCGACATCCTTAAAGGAGGCGGAAAGAAGGATGCAGGCCCCGCCGCAGTTCCCGATTCATAGTGCGCGGCCGGCTCCACCGACGAAGCTCGAGACTCGAGTGGGGGGAATGTCGCGTAATAGCAATGCGCGCCTTTCGAAAAAAAGCTGATTTAGATGCTAGATGTGTTTGTTAGGGTAGTATACTCACCACCCATACGTCATTTGTATATCATCTCAGTGTAGTATGTTCTGCCATCATCACACCTTGGCTTTAAGGCTTAGAATGTCGCTCTTAAAGGACTGGACGCCCTTTCATACCTCGGTCTTATCTCTCCCAACTGCATCAGAGTCTCCGAGTTGGTGATTTCATCGCAGGGCTATTACAATAAAGCTTCGTGGGTTAATTTTGACTTAATTCTAACCCTTAGTATAATCCATAATAGTTTGTTCTGAGAGTCGAACTTTATGAAACTACTAGGCAAGAATGTGCAATATTCACTTGTTCCCTGTACTCAACGATTTCTGAAATTCTAATTTGAGATGTGTAAATATCTGTAAAACAGCATTCAAATCAAAATTCCTTTCCCGGAAAATCGGAGTTGAGCGAATCGCAGTACTAATGCATAACCAATGCGGAGTCCGACCATACATTGGGAATTAACCTCCCACACTTTATTATTATCAGCTTGGCTGTAAGCACGAAATCTGATTAATATTGTTAACAAGCAGATCTAAATTTAGAAGTCCTCTATAAAATGCTTGACAGGATCAATGCTTTCCAACCTCCCACCACTTGCAACGGCCCTTGGTATCAAATCGAGGTGCTTAACAATGACCAACAAAGAAACAAATCTCATTTTCAACCGCCCCGCCCCCAACCTCTCTTATTTCACCCCAGCACAGATCCCTCCCTCTGGAACACTCACAGAACTTCCCGCGAATGCAGCTAAACCAAAAATTTTCACACCCCTCAGAATCCGCGGTCTCGAGTTCCATAATCGCATATTCGTGAGTAGAACTCCGTCCCATTCGGTCCACTTGTCACTTACCGCGCTGAATCACCAATCCAACAGCTCTCACCTTTATGTCAGTATTCCGCCGAAGACGGTCACCTCACAGACTGGCACATGGCGCACCTCGGAGGCATTGTCTCTCGCGGCCCAGGACTCATCATAGTCGAGGCAACGGCCGTCACTGAGAATGGGCGCATAACGCCCGAAGATGCCGGATTATGGAAGGACTCGCACATCGCGCCGTTGAAACGTGTCGCCGATTTCGCACATTCGCAGGGGCAAAAGGTATGCCCACTTGTCTGGTTTTTTTGAGTGAATCGTGTTCTGTGGGTATTGATTGATCGGTTCGTGGGTGGTGTTCGGTTCATTTGGGGCAGGTTGCGATTCAGCTGGCGCATGCGGGGAGGAAAGCGTCGACGGTTGCGCCATGGCTCCATGGCGGTGTTGCGGCATCGGAGATGGCCGGTGGTTGGCCCGATAATGTCGTGGGCCCCAGCTCCGAGCCATTTGACGAGCTGTATCCTGTCCCAAAGGAACTGAGCAAGCAAGGAATCAAGGACGTCGTAGCTGCGTTCGTAGCTGCTGCAAAACGCGCGATGAAAGCCGGCATCGATGTCATTGAGATCCATAATGCACATGGCTATTTATTATACAGGTTAGTACCAATCTGCTGCACATTAGTATTCAGTTCTGCAGTTTATGTAAGTGACTAACCTCATGAATTTCCTTTTTTTTCTATTTTATCCGTTCAGTTTCCTCAGTCCGGCAAGCAATAAACGCACAGATGAATACGGTGGCACCTTCGAAAACCGCACCCGCCTAACCCTCGAAGTCGTCGACGCCGTCCGCGCCGTAATACCCACAGATATGCCCCTCTTCTTACGGTAAGTCACTCTACCCCCATCTTCCACAACCAAAAAATAACGTCTACCCGTCTCGGTCCCCTTTTAGTATATCGGCGACCGACTGGCTCGAAGAATCCCAACCCTCCACCCCCTCCTGGAAGATCGACGAAACTATTAAACTCGCCCAAATACTCTCCACCCGCGGAATCGACTTCCTGGACGTCTCCTCCGGGGGAAACTCCCCGCATCAAAAAATAAAAGGCGGACCGGCCTACCAGGCGCCCTTCGCGCATGCCATAAAGCAAGCTGTCGGCGACAGCTTGCTCATCGGCTCTGTTGGTTCGATTAACGAAGGGAAGCTAGCTGAGGGGCTGTTGCAGGATGGAAAGGCCGATGTTGTGCTGGTGGGGAGACAGTTCCAGCGGAGGCCGGGGTTGGTGTGGGATTGGGCAGACGAGTTGGGCGTTAAGATTAAGATTGCGAATCAGATTGAGTGGGGATTTATTGGGAGGATGGCTCGCAGGGAGAAGAGTGATGCAGGGTCGAAGCTTTAGCAGGGGATCTTCTGCTAGATGTGTACTAGAGGGATAGAAGTAAACATTATTTTTATAGCTGGTTACAAATGAAAGACCGTTATATCGAATTTTAAAAGACAAAGAAATAGAAAACAATGTAGAAGTCTCCTTTGTTGAGACTTATTCTAAAATAATTTCTAAGATAATGGAGAGAAGAAAGGTGAAGGTTCCAATGAACTGAAGACTTCATAAAGGAGCATGTGCATAAGCTTTTTACTCGCACCCCAGGGGTAATTTAGGAATCATATCGTAGGATCCACATAATATCCCATTTTAGCACAAAAATACAACTGACCAAATAAACACAGATCGACACATAGTGGCACTTGTTGGCGAACATCAGGCCGAGTCCTTGGTACCAGGCAAGGTTCCGGGTCCCTATCTCCTCAACCTGAAAAAAGAAAGGGTCATGCCTGAATTTGAACCAGGAGGTGATCCATACGTGACGTGACTTCTCTAGGTAGAAAGGACGTATGCTGTTCAGGTACCGTTCTATTCCCTATGATAATCAATCTACTCACCGAAGTACGATATCGCCGCGATTCCTGACCTGTTCAGTAACACAATTTTCAGCCTGATATCATGATTTTGGGCCTCTGCCAAGTAGAAATATAGCTGTGGATTTTTCGCGAGATATTGGGGCTTGCGACATCCGGCAGGCCTCTTCACATCAGGGATTTGGGAATGTCTACACCCATCATGTAGCCTCCCTAGCCTCCCTAGATCTATAGTAAGCTTTTATACCGACTAGTAAATAGGGATCTCGCGAAAGTATGTCTAGCCGAGCTAGTGAGCTCTAGACAATATAGACGGCATACTTACTGATCTTCCCACTTTCTTGATGCACTATCTTTTGCTCTCATTGAATCTCCCCTCATCCACAGTACGAGTCTCTTCTGATATCACTTATATGCTTGAAGTTGATAATAAATATTTGCAGAATAGTGGGGTGATGGGAATAATCAAATATTTAATTATCAAGTTGGGTATTACTACTACTTCTAGTTACTAGCATTAGCTAAAATAATAATCAGAGCTGGGTGATCGCGATTTACAAGTATAGAATCACAGTTTTCGAGAACTCCAAATCTCTCAGTTTTCGGGGCTGAACGGACTCTAAGCTTTCACCAGGGCAGCGTTCTTAAAACTCAATTTTCGTCCGTCGTGGAGAACGGTGCTTCCAATTAAAAGTCGATCCCGATGCTTCACAACAGTGAGTCGTTATGAAGTGAGGATACCTTCTTATATCGACTCCTGGACCTACATGATCCACTAATATGTTGATAACCAGAGGTGTATTTTAAGGCAATTTCGCTGCTAGAGATTCAGTCTTACGTTCCCTCTTCCTTATCTGTGGTCAATACCTCGATGCAAATCTTCATGCGCCAGGACCTCCAAGACGCATATACTGAGTCGTTCGTTTGTCGACTGGAATTTAATGAGTGAAAAATTATCTTGGATCTTTCCTAATCCACTTTATTTTCCCCCCAGTCATTATTAGTTCATATGTCGGTATGAGATTGACGTGTTTGTTGATAAGAAGGTACGGCTTTCACCTACGTACCCAACCTATAGTCCCGGGACAATAAGAATAATCAACTTTAATCTAAAAGATTCCTCAACCAGGATATGTGACACAGTGACAAGTGTACCGTGACAAATTAAGGCAGCGGAGCTCGAACCTTGTTACTAAGCCAAACAAGCTCTGTAACAATGTCCTCACCCAAGCGGTCCTTGTCACCAGAGGGTGAGCAATCTGGAGCAAAGAGGGCACGTGTTTCACCACCCGGTAGACTAGATGGTTCTAGAGGTGCAGCAAATCCCAGCTCAGATGATGCAGAGCACGGTAGCCGGCGAACACGCGAAAATGGTGACGATGTAGCAGATGTGTCGATGGGTGATGGCGGCGACGACGAGGGTGAGTCGGCCGACGAAAATGACGAAGAAGACCCCGCACAAATCGAGGCGAACCGTCTCCGCCTCGAAGACCAGGCGCGCAAGTATCTTGCGGCGCAGACTCACGAGGTTATCATTCCATCGTATTCTGCTTGGTTTGACATGGCCAAAATTCACCCCGTCGAGCGCCGTGCACTCCCAGAGTTTTTTAACTCGCGAAACCGCTCCAAAACCCCGTCAATATATAAAGACTACCGCGATTTTATGATCAACACGTACAGGCTCCGGCCGACTGAATACCTCACTGTTACAGCATGCCGGAGAAATCTGGCCGGCGATGTCTGCGCCATCATGCGTGTTCATGCTTTCTTGGAGCAATGGGGCCTCGTCAACTATCAGGTATGTATCTATGTATCCTACGCGTCCCTCATCATTTTAAACCACCATCTCCCACAGATTGACCCAGAGACGCGACCTGCCGCGCTTGGCCCGCCGTTCACAGGCCATTTCCGCGTCATCCTCGATACACCCCGCGGCTTGCAATCCCTCCACCCTGGCACTCGTCCACCCACTAACGGTGCCTCAAACGGCATGTCAGCGCCTGGCAAACCACACACGCCACTCGGTCCAACCTCACTCGAGCTTCGCAATAGCATTTATCAAACAACCGCGAAGTCGTCTCGTGCGGTGTCCGAGACGGAGGCCAACGCGCTTACCGCAGAGGCCAATCAAAACGGTCGTTCGATCAGTTATTCTTGCGACACGTGTGGGGTGGATTGCACGCCAGTGCGATATCACTCCCTTAAAATTAAAAACTTCGAATTATGTCCCCCATGCTATCTTGATGGCCGGTTTCCATCCAGCATGTTCAGTGGTGACTTCGTCAAATTAACTTCGGCTAATGCATCCGCCGGCATCACCACTGGCGACGATGAATGGTCGGATCAGGAGGTGTTACTTCTCCTCGAAGGCGTGGAGATGTACGAAGACGACTGGACAAAGATTGAGGAGCATGTCGGTACTCGTTCCGCGCATCAATGTATCCGCAAGTTCCTCGAACTCCCAATCGAAGATCCTTACATCGAGAAGGAATCAGAGGGAGCTCTAGGTCCCCTCCGCTATGCCAGAGTCCCCTTCGAAAGCGCAGACAACCCAATTATGAGTGTCGTTGCATTCCTCGCGGGTGTTGTCGGCCCGGGTCCAGCAGCGGACGCCGCCAAGAATGCCTTAAGCGAGCTTACAGACAACGAGGTGGACAAGCAGAAAGGAAAGGAAGCTGCGGAAATGGCAAGCCAGACACGAGCTGATTCGGAGATGTACGATGACATGGACAATAGCAATAATGATATGGCGGTGCCAAAAGCGGAGCCTTCCACCGGAACACTTCCTACCGCGAACGAATCCGGTACTCGGACAAGCGAGAAACCTACCTCACGCTCACGTGCTGGCCGTGCTGCAGATTTGGCACTCAAGGCCTCCGGTAAAGCAGCTTCTTCTCTCGCGAGCGTAGAAGAAACACACATCAAGTCCACTCTGGTCAATCTCGTGAAGCTTACCCTGACGAAACTCGAGCTCAAAATGGCGCACTTTGAGGAAATGGAAGAATTGCTTGAGGAGGAACGGCGTAATCTTGAAACTGCGAGGATTAGTGTCATTGCGGAACGACAGGGCATCAAGCGTGTCTTGGAGGGCATTCGAGCGGAAATGCTGAGGAATGGCGCTGCAGGGGCGATTCCTCCTGATGCATATCAGTCTGTCGTTGCGGCTGGCAGTCAAGGGACAAAGGTGGTTCCAGTTAGCGATGTGCCGTTGCATGGCGACATGGCGCCGGTTCATGACGGAAGCCTCCAACAACTTGTGTAAAAGTTAATGCTAATATGCACTTTTCATTTCATTTCGTAATATTTTTTTGGTCTGATTTGTCCATACATATATTTGTTGCACCCCTGCAGCTGTTATTGTAGATATTTAAAAAGCGTTCAATGGCAAATGTCCAAGAGGAAAGCTGGCAAGTGCCTCTAGCGCGCTAATTGACTATGGCGTCTAGTAAGTCAATGTTGTTAATATAACCTAAACCCGTCCCGCCTACAGCTTTCAGGGACGTGGAAAGGCTCAAGCCCCATTATTTCAAGCATTGGGTATTAAGGAAGCACTATCTTCAGCCAGGACCACTTAGAAAAGGCCGGTACTCATTGAACATGCGCTGCTAGCCTCTGGACCCAACGACCAGCGGTCACACTGCTCCTGCTTGGCTTGAGAGAAGTTCCCCCTTAAACATATCGTCATTTGACCATATATTGCTTGAATGATCAGGACCCTTCCGCTCTGCAACGGCCTTGTTACGTATGAACTTTCTCGCTTGTTAGATTCCCCAGAACAGCGCATGACATGCGGGGTGTTATTCATCGATGCATATTTTTATAAATTCCCCCAACCGCTCATATATGTGGGGAAAATGATAACCTGGTTTATAATTAGCAAAGGGTCTTGTGGGCCATAGGTGATTCAAACTTGAAGGCTTGATTCATCGACACCTCCCAATTAAATATACCAATGGAATCACAGACTCTTATCATTATCTAAATATAAGAGCTTCTATACAGGGCGCTGTGTTATCAATAGATTCAACCCAGAGCGAACCACATATAGTATTACTTCGGATTTCACGGTGAGAGTCTGATCACACCCGAGTCCGAAATTCACAATCAAAATCGGTGTCAACTGTCAAGGCTCCAAGCAGGCGCATTGATGGCATGGAAATGCTGCAACTCGTCCTGCGTAGTGAAGTGCTTGTAGCAATTCAATTGACTCCCGCCTTCAATTAAATCCACGTGAGAATGTCATTACCCACGGGAGCCATTGAGTTTCTGCTCTCCTCTGGTGCCGATTAGAGTTCAGTGGCTGAATACAGAAATAATGCAGGACTCCCACCACACAACATGCAGATTCATCATGGTATAAGACGTGCCGTGTGAAAAAAAAATAGAATGATAAGAATAAGGGTATAGACGGCTTTCTTCTGTTACTTGGTATACGCCTTACAAGTGATGCCCGCACGTTTAGGCCGTTACAACACCAATAAGAAGTCCCAATAAGCTTCCAATGGCCAACAAGTGCGCAAAACTCCGGACATTATCCCAGTCAATTGCATATGCAGGCACATAGATAAAGGTCTTTGAGAAAGCCGCTAATAGCAGATAATTGATACTCTTCTCCACAACCAGATGGTCGACGCCGTATATCGGCAGCGCAAGTGTAATAGCTGCACATATAACGAATGCTGCAACCGGGGGATTCAGTATGTGCAGAGAACTGCCATCGGGAGAAATAAGCACCTGGGAATATCTCCAGCAAGTTATCGTGAAGGGCGGTCAGGCGGTGTGGAAATCCCGTTAGAATGTCTTTGGCAAGCCGCGGCTCTGGAGGAAAGAGTTGTGGCGTTAATATAGCTCCAGCGGACAGGATCAGCGCCCGCTTCGTACCCTTATTCTTGTACCCCTCGGGATTGCCTAACGCCGCACCCATTAGTGAGAGGCCAGAGGTAACAGTGTAGGTTACAAAGAAAAAGAAGCCTGTGATTGCGGTAATGCGCTGGAGATCGGACTTGGCGAAGAAAATTAATGGTCCCAGTACGTGAGAGACGGCGCCACCTGGACTGGCTAGCACATTGGCAATGAGGATGTGGATGACGGTAGTGAGGACTACAAGCAAAGGAATACTGCGTAGGGCGAGCAAGACTTGTTAGCGCAGAAAGACGAGTTTAAGAAAATGACATACATGGGAGCGTTTGACTGAGGAACGTCGAATATACTCATGTCTGGTGGTGTCGAAACGCTACTAGTGGTAACAAGCTGGGCCTCATGGAGATGGTGAGCAAGATTCCCTATATATATCGCAAGCCAGGAGCCGACAGCAGTGCGAGGAAAACGGTGGAGATCGCATCTAGGCAAGCGAGAGGATGGGTTCTAAGATCGGTATATCATTCTAGAGCTAGTCTAAGTCCAGGGTCAGGCCTGATTAGCTAAAGTCGTGTGAACTGCTATGCACATCACATTAAGTATCGCTTTTGGTATTGAGCCCCGAGATTCGTCGATACCATTCTCGTGGAAATTATCGGCGCCACTTGAGAGTGATGCCAGTCTAATGAATTGATATCGTGCTTGCAACGGATTGACCGAATGCGTTCCAGGAGAATGATGAGAGTTTATCGCATGGATCCCATTCCTCCCGAATCAAGAAGATTCAAGAAGGCCCATTCAGATGTACCCGTACTCATACGTGGGAATTGGCTATTGCGGCGTGTTAAACGGAAATCCGGAGGGGATAGCTAGTGGACTAAATTAATAGGTTTAAACTTACATCCATCACTTGGCCACCGTTCGCTTACGATGACGTTATCTCAGCCATCCACATACTGGTGAATCCCTACTGGTTAGTGCCCACCAGTCCTTTTCCTCTAAAAGGTAACTACTATTGGCTCTTGATGGATATAATCGAGACCAATCGTGCTTATTGCGTTATCTTGCCGAAGGAAGCTAACCGGCACCAGCCACAGCGACATCTCCCTCTCGCTCAAACAGAGACACAAGGCGCTACTAACACCGCAATAATTCGGACATTCCTGTTCTCTGAGACCGTTCTCTTTTTGAAAGAGTCTCGAAAGTGGCCGTATACCAAGAGGAACACGTGTAGGCCATCACGAGTTTGCATAAGAGCCGATCACTCTATGGTGTGTAACCTGACATGACACTGCGTGCCATCGCGCTTCCTGCTCTTTCCGAAGAAATGCCGGCAAAACCCCTGGTACAGGGCGCTTTCGAATATTAATGCTTTTGCCTTAGCCGCGTCTCGGAAGTGACAATCGATCGAGAAAATATAAATACCTTTAAGGGCATGTATTCCTGTACTGTATTTACACAGGCGAATCCTTGAGCGGACTCGATTAAGAATAAGACGTATCCGATGTCGCTCTCCTTCAGTTCAGGAATCGGGCAGAATTACCACGTATCAATTCATATGCGTAGTTTGTATTCCTGCAGATCCTCGTAGATCAGCATATTGTTGTCGACCGCATTCTTGACTATTTCGGGTAGATGAATCTCTTCGTGCCTGACTTCTTTAAATCCTGTAGAGCTTTCTAGGAGGGGGGTTGCATATTCATGAATTTCTGAAGAGAGCGGCGACACTCACGTGCATTGTCATGCTAGCCAGGAAAAAATGGTGAAAAGTAAGCAGGAATTGTGAAATGGTGTGCTCTCACCCATCCCTTCCATTTATCAAATATCGAGACATGTTTGGCTTCCCAGCTAAGCATCGTGTCCTCGAATTCAATGCCTACTCCGGTGCAGAACGCACGAAGCGCACGTTCAGGGTCGGCAATAAGATCAGCCGAATCCAGAAGTATCAAGCGATCCTTCGGAAGCAGATGCTTCGTATATGCCTGCAATACCGCTTAATTAATACAAAGCGAGCAGTTGAGTACCCAGATATGTCACAAACCATGAGTGCCTGCAACTCTACAAATCCGGCCTCGCTCGGATCAAACTCTCCGAAATCATGGCAATTGCTAATGGTCGCCCGATAATACGACGGGAGTGTCTTCGCAGGAGTGCGGATCAGGAAGGTATGCCTGAACTTCTTTAGCTCCGCGTCTGGGAATAGCGGAATGACGTCGTTGAAAAGCGAACGAGGAATTGATAGACCGACCGGAAAATACAGTGGGATTAATTTGTGATGTTGATGTATGTAGTTTATCTGGTCTTACTACATCTACACGCGTAAAAAGTGTCAATAATCAGCCACCTTGCCAATAGAAACTCACAGTATGCCATATCTTTCACCACGATTAATTTTCCATCAGACGACGCTTGGGTTTGAAGAATAAGTTGGAGTGTGTCCGAAAAAGTCACATCCTTTGCGTCTGAAGCACTGCATTGGGCTTCTGTATAACGTCCAGACAGTCGCTCCGGACCTAATGATAAGGAAATAAGGCAGGTGAGTTGAGAAACAAACTATACTACACACCATAGTAGAATGGTTCGCTAAAAGGCTATGGATCAATTAGCTTTCATGACTTTTGTGAGGCATGGATCGGGCCATTCATACCTCGTGCAACACTTCCGTGTCCTTTCTCTCTATGAATGCACGTTCTACATCCCATAGCGTCAAAAGAAATTACAAGTTGTTACAGGTATGATTTTCACTTACCAAACGCTGTGCTTGTGCTTCGGGGTACTGACCAAAGCATGATAGGTCGCCCACTTCTCAGAACGCAACATCAGTATACCCGAGTGGATTCCGAAAGCAAGACATTACTCGTAAGTGTTAAGCATTTCTCCAAGTATGATCTAGGATTCGGTTGGTGTAGAATATGAGTGGAACTTGAACTGCTTTATAGTCTGAAAACCTCCTGTCAAATCAGAGGGATCAGTCTAAGAGAGGGGGTGATCATTGAACGGCTAGGGGCGGTATCTGACTCCGTAGTAGTCTTTACCCCTTTCGGACGACCCTTGAGACAACCAATTTCAATTACGAAATTATCCAAAGCTGAAGAGCGACAGATTATTGAAGATAGCAATTTCATCTGAGCGCCTACTTGCTTGGCATAGCTGTAAAGTAAATCCCGGTACCTAAAGCCACCCGAGCACATGATAAACTTGTTAGCACCCTGAACGTTCAATCTCGAGAGACCACTAATATTTCCAATTTCTTCGCGTCCTTGCACGCCATTTTCCTCTCAGAGAGTACCCGGACCACCTATAGCCTACCATCACCAACCATCGTGCCAGCACGTGCTTATCTGATAGGCTGCAGTAAGGTTTCAATCGGTATGACAATGCCCATTTGTGATAATGTTGTCAACACCATATTGACTTAAAGGGCCAAAACCCAAATTTACTGAAAGTATAAGACTCGCGCCCCATCCATGTTCCGGCCGGAAAGAGCGTCAGAGCTTTCGTGTGAGCCTGTCATAAAGCATCAAGACTGTATGATCTCTGGGCCTATCTTTCTTTGCCACATTTCTCCACGAAGGATAGTGAGTTATTCCCCACAGTCCCACGATGCTCCTTCTAATTAAATCCAAATTTCCCCGCACTCCCACGATGTGTTCTAATTGAAGCCAGCGTGAGGGGAAGAATCTGGTTTCGAGGAATACTAGTTAGTCCAGGTACAAGATGTGGGAATTACGTACGCGAGTAATTTAGCCTACCTGAGCAATATACCGGGACAATATACCGAACACAGCATGCACAATCTCTCCGAGCTGGTTTGAATGCATTGAAGGGGTTGAATAGGGATTCCCGACCAGCTGTGACATAGTGCCTGTGATTGTCGGGGCAGCACACCTCTCTTTTTTTGCCAACTGGTTCTTATGAGAGTCTAAACATTGAATCCTCCGCCCGTTCGTAGGTTTGGCACTGGTGCTCCTGATATGCAATATCGCCCATGGCTCAGACTGATTTACTTTTTTAAATATTATTCACTCTAAGTCTATAGCGCTGTTGATTGAGAAGCTGGACGATTGGGATTCTCTCATACCGGCGGACTTGTCAAAAGCTTAAGGAAACAATTAACAAGTAATTAAAGTATCACATCACCCGAGTACCGAAACTATCAATATCATAGGATAAGAAATGAAACCGTATGCTTCTTTGAGGATAAGAATAACTAAGATAAAGCATACAAGACGGAAGATCCTCCAACACTCCATTGCAGAAGTCCGAAGCCTTGAAGGCTCATTCCTTGCTGCACTGCACTTCCGCAGCTTGGGTGCCCCACAATGTTTCGAGCATTCGTGAGAGCAATACCTTTTATTAATGCTTGGCTGTGAGATGAAGCCAAGTATCTCCCCTACATTACCCTTTGCTGGTTTGAAATCAAGACATCCTATCTTCCTTTTGATTAAACATCTGAACCAAGACTGCTTGTAGATAATTGTGGGAGAACAATACCTCACAGTGCAGATACTCTTGACCAAAAGAAGAAACACAGTAGTAACTAATATGTATTACTTTGCAAATACTCACTAATGTATCAACGCCTCAAATGTTCATTCTCTCGAACTGTTCATTATTGTCCCTTTTTGGGAAGCCTGCTCGATTGTTTGAAATAAAAACTGGAAACTCTTAATGGTTGAAGCATAAAAATACCGACGGCGGCAGGATTCGAACCTACGCCCACAAAGTGGATGTGATACTCGAAATACTAAGTTCTAATCACACGCCTTAACCAACTTGGCTACGCCGTCACACAGTCACCCGCTCCACATAAACTATGATAGCCAATACCTGGCTCTTAACCCTAGATTTGTAAAACCCCCATTATGATAAATTCCCGTAATATGGCAATAATTAACGTGCTGGTGAATTCCCAGCTCACCCCACTAGTTTTGCTGTACTTCGCGTATTCCACCGGTTGTTGTGCTTGGCATACCCTGCTGCGCTTCGGCCTTTGCGGTCGATGCTCAAGACACGCAGAGCCATTCTAGAATATAATGGCCTTAAAATTGATGAAGGTTATTGTGCTGCGCATTTTCGGAACTTCCCACTCCTGCTGGTTGCCCCAAAGAGATGGATCACAATGGTAACTCCTTCCCTTGAGCTCTAACTGTCCTTTGAGAGTTGTCCGGTGGCTCAAGTTCTAATTGAGTTGAGATACGTAGTTCCTACAGTTTTAAAATGGGCGCCGTATGATGCTAGGATCCATACAAATATCTTTGATTGTGAATAGTTGTCGCATGGTCGTTGCCACATCCACTATTAATTACCTGTGAAATTGTTCACAATTTCCAATCGACAACATCACTTGCCTGATTCAAGGCATGATAAATACATATCAGAATGAGCAGCTGGGCAGCTGGCCCCGCTTAAATGCAGGCACACTCCCGAGGTGACCTGATACACCGCGTAATCCCTTCCCAGGAAATGAACATTTAAAAATGAATTTCGCTTTGTACCGAACCACACCTGTAAGATGGACCTTTTTAGTCAGGTAATTTATCCAAAAAATGAGTCACTTAGTACAAAATATGTCCAAACTTTAAAATTTTGTGCATGGGTTGCTCTGGAGACGACAAAGTTTGAATTTTGGAAACACTTTGTACAGCCTTAATACATTTCCTAAATGATTCATTTCATGTAGTTACAAAATGCTGATGAAATGTCATTTTTTAAGTATATTTTAGCATGCACAACATTGAAACTAGATGTGTCATTTACTAATTCAACCTAGTACCTTTGTTTCCACTTTTACAAAAGGTCTCTGTTACAAGTTTAGTACAAAAAATTCATTTCCTAAAATACATCTCCTTGGGGAAAGATCTTGCGGTGCACCAAGGGCAGTCAGCAGTGGCACCAGCTTTTGTTCCTGTGCATATCACGTAAGCTGGATCCACGCATTGCTGATCATTTCAAGAGTGTGCCTAAGTATGATAATGCGATTCGTGGACGTCCCATCAACCGCGACTGAAAACATGACAAATTACTAGAAAATAACCATAAGCGTCGAGAGGAATTCAAGCGAAAAGGTTATATGACTGCACTTGGCAGTTCGTGTGATCATGATATCATCCTGTCAAGCGTCGCTTCTAAATAAGTGGGAGCCGCCCCCCTTATTATAACCTAATGTGAGCACCCCTTATTAAAATAATCTGTGCTGCTCCGAAGACTGAATAGCTTTCCGTTTCGCAGAGTACATGGCAGTAACTCGTTACAAACGGATGAGGATACTTGTCGCTTTATATACCCAGTAAACCGCCCAAACATCCCTGAGCAACTCTTCAGCTCCATGTATCTTGCAAACCTACATCCTCAATATCCAACACCCTTGCCTTGACCCATAAATTGTAAACAATAACCGGACCTACTGACGCAGGGGGTAATTCACTATACTCAAGTTATGGTTCGTTCGATTCGGATAGATCAGCCCCCTTCATCACTTATCAATCCAGAGCCAGGTCCAACTAAATAATGATGGGGATTATGTAATTTCCAAACTTGACCTATATAAGTACCCCGAAAATATTTCCTCAACCTTGCGTTTTCCCCTCTCTGTGAGAGCTTATCCTATTGCCCGCTTATAATGTCAAGCGTTACGGACCCCAGTTCCCTACAGGGTTCAATCGTGGTTTTAGTCACGCAAATTTATCGTATAACAGGGGCTTTGTGGAGTAAGTGGCATTTTGTGTCAATAGTCTGAAAGCAAGTCTTAACTGGTAGTCACCGTATGGAGTCGTACCCCTCTGTGTTTTAATGTATGATATTTGTGAGCTACCGTGTTATAATCTTCCTCTCCTTCCAGTTTCTAATTGGCATTATAGTATTGACGCTAGACGTCGAAGTAAGCCACAGAAAACGAGAGACGCCATGTATTTAATATTGAGTAGGTTAAGTACTTCTGGAACGGTCGAGGGGGGACTTTGTCTCGTTGGCTATTCTTCTTTGTAAATCCCTTTTCTTTCTGTCTCATCCATCAGTTAACTTACCAATAATCAAGTGTCGATACTGGCCGTAAGCACTTCTCTTTGCGATTGCCAGACGGCCGCGTGGAGGTTAGAATTAACGTGGTCCTTTTTTTTTCGTGTAGAGCATTCAATATAATGTGAGTCCCATGATGGCATGAGTCATCTTATTGAGCTAACAGCTTCATTAGCTTTCACAATATAGGTTCAACCGACTTTCACCGCTCTGGTTGAAATTCGCTAACAAATAACACAGTCCTTAATGTCAGACATCCGGCACCAAACGTGAGCCGTCATTTATTCCTACGCGATCACCTTAAGTCTTACTGAGCATTAGTTGTGAGTTCAACATGGCGTCAGCCAACGTTATCTCCTGATGCTACAGTTTTTTTTGCGTCAGTTGCACATTTTGGTTCCAATATGTGGGCTACTCTGCTGGGGCTGAACACATGGTAGTTGGAGGTAAGAATGACCTCCTTAGAATGTATACTGGCTAAATATTTACAGGAGTTCTTATTCTCCGCCTTTATGCGATGTTCGACTGTAACCGCAAGCTATTGGCAGTATTGCTCGTGTTGTGAGTATGATTGGCTTATTGTCAAACAACCTTTTAATTGTATAGATACGTGATTGCCTTCACAACCGAGACTGTTTTGATTGGAGTGATCACTCACAACTTCAAATGTAAGTCTAATGTGGTCAATAGTGGAGCTACATTAACCCCTCTCTAAAGCAAACGAGACTTTACGTAGCCAGTTTAGTGGGTGTGCCCCTCTCAACATCCCCCTTTGGTGTTACTGGTACTGGGTGCCATCCATGACATTTGAATCAATCCTCCTCCTGCTCGCACTGTGGAAGACTGTTCTTGAGGCTCGCAAAGCAATGCTCAAGTCATCGAAGCTCATGGTCGTTCTCATCCGGGATTCGGTTCTGTATTTCGGTGGCATCACTCTTTTCACCGTTGTACGTCTTGCCTTATACCACGGGCAAGTGTGCGTTTTGCTATATACTCAATATCTTGTCTCTCATAGGCCAATTTTCTTGCCTGGTACATTGCGCCGGTTAGTTAAAAAAATATGCTCTAAAATTATGGCGCTTAGGTACTAAACTTAATCTCGACAGCTCCCTTTATACGGGATGTTCGTAGGGTATGGACACGACCCAATTCGGACTGTCTAGCGGCTAACTATGCATGATATCAACTTTTGCAGTTGCCACATTGGATTCCAATCTGTTTTAGCATGTCGGATGCTGGTAAGTGTTCGGTGCGGCTAATTTGATTTGGAGAAACTCACAAAATACTAGTTAAACATCCGAGAAACGGCGGCACACCAAGGCGCTTTGACAGAGTTAAAACAATCAACTTTGTTGCCCATGAGATTCGAGCCCCATCACGGTAGATACGAATCAGTATCTACCATGGACTCTACGAGCACTCTGGTCTAACATTTTCCGCTCTATATGGATTGGGTCTATGTGTAACTTATTGTATCTCTCGACTGTACCATAGCTGTATTCGGACTACCTCAGGTAGGACTTGGCCTCGCCCGTCCGAACATTACAATATACAAATCTTCATGCTTAGGCAGGTCTATCCTTCTTTCGGACATTCTATAATTACAAAGTTTAGTGTGCCTGTAATTGGCTTATGTGAGGTGGAAATTTAGGACAAATTATTTTATAGTGTACTTGTCTTTAATTAGATATATACAAAACCCATTGGCACGGCATGGTTCTATCCTCGAAACCTTTCCAGCCAGACACGTTCAGCGCGTACTGTTATGAATAAAACGAAGTCTCTCGTGCAGTAAACCAAATATGCCTTAGATTTGAACTTAGAAGCATAACAGATAAAGACATTTCCAGACACAAGGGACTAAGCCTAGTTAGTTACTATGACTTCCTAAGGCCAGAGCAGTGAGGGCACTTACTTGGACATGGGCATATGGCACAAATCTCTACTTGAGAATATTAAGAGTTTGCGGAGCATGCCTGGGTGCGGATTTACCGGTAATGACGAAGTGCCTACATGGATACAACAGTGATCATCTCGCATAGCATTTGACTGACAAATGTTATAAATCAGATTCACATGGAGGGATAACTTTGGTGAGTATAGAGAGGAGAAATTACACAGGGAAACTGGTGGTCAGCACAAACTCAAACATTCTGGCATGGTTCACCTTGGTTGGAACTTTACGGACTTTCTGGCAAACATGTATCTGCGACGTGGCTCTATATATATAACACGGTGTTTCAAGTGAAATTCTCGGTTTCCTCCCTTTCCGGTGCATTTCCCGTGTTGAGTGCCTTTGTGTTGAGTTATATGTATTAGATGCCACCGACCCGCGTTACTATATGATCTTTGGAAGATCTTGAAGGCTATCTGAATGTGGATCTTGGGGCTGTGTAATTATCTCTGTGTCGGCTAATTTATAGATTACAAATAAAAACACGAAGTATGCCAGGAAACGGAGCAATTTCAGGTTTCTTGTATATTTTTAGGAATTACATGCTTAAAGAAAACGGTTGATCAATTTCGATGTTTTAATGCCTAATAAGAATCACTTGTCTTCGACAGTGTTTCGCAAACTTGGTTTGTTGACTTGCCGAGGCTTGTAATAAGCATGATATACAGTCGAGTTGCTCATAATGCATAACTTCATAATCGTATATATGTAAAGTAATATATACGCTCATGCATATTGCTCATGTTAAATGCATAGGGTTAGGTCAGAACGACTTGGGCGCCTGCCTGCTAAACAGCTCATCATGCATAGGAAATTGGGCGAAATTGGGCTCCCCGATGCGATGCATTACGAGCAAGTCTACTGTATTTTCATCATGCAGCTGCCAAAGCAAAACTGATGTGTAGACGCGCCATGATTGGCGGAGACTAGAATGTGATTTTACGAAAATTAGTCATCCACTGCACGGCGCGTCGTGTTGCCAGCTACCAATTCAAATCTAACCTAGTTCTAAACTCTGTCGCTGGCTTTTGACTTTGGCCGCGTCGAATGGTACTATCATGGACGCAACGTTTAACACAATTGTCCATTCTTATCGGCACAGATGTTGTTGCTGATGATGAGGATCGTCAAGGTCAGGTGTTGGATGAGTACTTAGCTTCGCAGACAGAAGATAAACAAGGTACTCATATTTCAATTCACGAGCCCACCATGAATTGAAAGCCTTACAAGATGATATAAATACGCTAAGGTTCAATGACGATGACCTGAGTCTCATCGGAAGACTGGCAGTAGGACAATTTGGAACAGTTGGAACACTTCTCATCGTGTAGCTTAGCAATCTCATCACATAAACAGGTTGATGTTGTACGGTGTCACCTTGACTCAAGAGTTTATGTTCGCAAAACCATGGAGAAACGGATCATTCTTAGGGCTCGCGCGGTAAGTCAGACTACTGTACTATTCAATAATTTCGTTGAAGCAGGTTGGTTTCCCCTGCTAGCAATGTTCCCCTCAATTTGAACGCGATATCCTCGTCAAGGCATTGAAGGCTAATTCCGTCTGGGTACCTCACTTAATCTGCGCTTTCCAAACTGAGGTATCATTGAAGCTCGTTATGCACTATGCTGATAGGGGAAATATGTGGGATGTCATTGAGTCATCCCCAGAAGGGAAGCTGCCTGAATCCGATCTGAGATGGTGGATACCACAGATGATCAGCGCCATTGAATGGTGTCATTCTCAAGGTTTTGCCCACCGGTTTGTGGCAATCTACCATTCGTGATTTAAACACCTATAATGCACGTATTCCAGGGATATCAAACCTCATAATTTTGTAATAACGCCTACCTCTCATTTGTTACTAGTCGACTTTGGATCTGCTGCGCCCCTACATCCAGCCACATCCTCCGGGGTCCAGCTTGTCCCTCAGGAGTACTGTCTTGTACCTTGTGGAACTTGTGATTATATCTCTCCCGAGATCCTGCAGTGTCACGAAGCGGCTCTCGTTGCCTTAGAACTCGAAGATGATGGCGAAACCATCGGGACTGGTAGGCATACAGCTAACGCGACTTGTTATGGCCGTGAAACCGACTGGTGGAGCTTCGGCGCCATGGTCTACGAGATGGCATTTGGCATTGCTCCATTTTTTGCTAATGACGTCGGTCGAACCTACGTTAAAATAATCAATCATCGAGTAAGTGGGATGCACGTTACCTGATACTCTTACCAATAATATTTAGACGAGTCTCAAGTTTGACGGACAAAGAACATTATCAAATCTTGGCATATCATTATTACAGGGGTAGGCGAATGAACACTACGAGTAATCCTGCATTCGCTTAGATGTTCTAGTTTGCTTTGCGACAAAGAACAACGACTGGGAAGACATTCGATCGCTGAGCTTAAAACCCATCAGTATCTTGAGTATGTTGACTGGAATTCTTTACGTCAAAGTGAGTTCACAGATTTGGTCAAACTTTATTTACTAACAGTAATCAAGAAAATCCACCTTCTAATTTACATTTGCCTCATTTCACTTACTCTACTGCCGCACCTGACCACTTGGAAAACGGCTCGCAACCTAAAGTAGAAGAACCTGGTGTTCTATGTAACGAATCAGAGCAATTCAGCCGTCCGTTTGAATTCTCTGCTCTTTTCAAATCCTCCCAATCCTTCTCTGGACCGTCATTTTTGGAGGCGGCTCAAATATCGACGCCGCCTTCGAATATCAATCGTGCAACGAGTTCCTTTATAGGCTTCTCGTGGGGTCCTCGAATAAACGCTCTCAACCCACCCTCTACCAACGCAGAGATGCCTCCCCCAATTCTCCACCAGGAAACCGCCAACCCGACACCAAGACCCACTAATGCCTTGCGTAGCACTAACCCGCTACCTTTACTTGGAGTAGATGCCAATAATTTACGCTTCCTTACACCCATTCGCCGAACCTCTCTCCCCATTGTGCATGGACATACTGTCTCCATTCCCCGTACTATAGGCACGGGTCGTCGAATACAAGGGCGAAGAATACTTTCGGATCGCGAAGCGATGCAACAACTGGTAGAATGTGTCGGCCTAAGCGCTCATAAGAAAGTTCTCGAGAGCGGCAAGAAGCCGATGTACATCCGGACGCTGCCTGGTAGATTGGGCCTGAAAAAGGAGATCAAACGGTTTATACCTGTTCCCAAACCGATCATAATTGCCACAAAAAGGAGGGGTGATATGTCAGGCGCATCGTCGGAGACTGAGTCGCAACCTCCGAGTCCAACACCTCGGCCTGGCAGTGCCATGTCACGGATGAGTGGATGGGGGGGACGGTCCACACCGTCTCTCCTCACAGGACGGATGACTCCCACGCTGACGTCCAATCCGACAGGATATGGATCTGCGGAGCTTGGGAGTGGAAGTCTGTCCGCACCACAGGAAGGGTCAAATCGGACTACAGTGTTTGATCAGAAACTTCGGGTGGCAGAGCGCCGCCATGATAGGTTGTTAATGGAATTGTCTTCATTAGAGAGGGACATCGGCAATGTATCTCTACGGTTAAATCGCAATACATAAATTATTCTCATCACTTTAAAGTGTGCCCTTTAAGGCTAGCCTTCCGATGGCTCGCCAACTTGTTCATACAAGGTGTCGAAAGTTGTATACTACCAAAACCATACATTCAGTATTTTCAACCATGTAGCAATTTGCTGAGCACGACTAAGTTCAAGCGCCTGGTCTTATAACAGTCAACTTCACTGGCTAATGACACAGAGGATTCCTTTAGCTGTACACCGTATAGCATGTCGGAATAGGTAACTATTGAACCGGCAAGCCGTGGGGTGGGTTTTTACAGGTTAGTCACATAGGATTTTATACACTTAGAATTTCTTTCTTGTGTCTAGAAGTTTGCATGATAATACCTTCATTATTCTGAAGTATTGTTTCATACTGCTTAATCCTTACACTAGTCTCTGGCCAGACTGACTTCCAGCCTGTAGCCTCCAGACCCCTGCATCAGGAAAGTGGGAAGACCAGTAAGTATGCCGTCTATATTGTCTAGCACCATCCAGGAGAGCTAGCTAGCTCGGCTAGACTCGGCTGGACACTACTTTTTCGAGATCCCTATTTACTATTCGGTATAAAAGCTTACTATAGATCTAGGGAGGCTAGGGAGGCTACATAATGGGTATAGACATTCCCAAATCCCTGATGTGGTTTACAGGTGAGTATCAATTTATATCTTGTTATGTATTTCTTGTTTGTTTTGAAATACTGGAGTACCGACAGTTTCTTTTTTCCCTTTTTTTTTTTTTTGTTATATTTGTATCCCGCTTCAAGCAACAATGGCTAACTGCGGCTAGGGGATGGAAAGGCCCCCAGCGAAGCTATGCTACGGTGGTAAGAAGTTCCGAGTGAGCTTCGTAGTACCGACAGTTTCATGTGAGAATGCAACACATATGTTGAAGCCAAGCTCTATTTGAGTCTAGTAACTAGAGTTACAAGTTAAGTACATACTGACCTTCTGGTCCCCTGACCTTGCCCTCCCTATTTTTAGTACACAGTTCTTAACAGATACCATATATGAAACAAAGGGGATTTGTCACAGAAATATTCTGGAAACTGATTCTGAAGATAATCTCATGTAATTTGTTTAATAATATTGCTAGAGTTCACTTGGTGGGCTTGCTGTAGAAGTTTCAGCCAGTGCTGGTAGTGATTAGAGCATAGGAACCATCAACTATTATGATAGTAGGGTGGAAATAATTAAGCTTGGGAGCCTGTATGAGAGCTTTATATCTACCACTGTAAATATCTCAAGTTATTGGATTGTTCCTTCATAGCTGCCATCTTCTGCATATTCCTTTGTGCATCTCATTATAAGAGGACTGGATTTATTGAGTACAGTGCTACCTAAACTGAGTTGAAATGTGTTTCAACTCCATTGCAACTCAGTCAGCAGAATGTGACATTCCTCCTCAGGCTTTGACTTTTATTTTCCTGCTTCATTTTTTCAGACGCTTACCGTAATTATTCCAGTCGGTGAACTACAATAAAGATACTGCTGACTTTCCTTAGCAGACATGCATATTAAATGGTATCAGGTAATGCACATTTTGAATTATATTTGAATAATACTCACTTTGAAGTTCTCGACCCGTAGTAGTATAACTTCGGAGTTTACTGTTAGTAGATGGACATGGAGTAATTATTCTAGCCTAGAATCACATATAATGAGGCATGAATTTTAAGCCTGATGTGAAAGAAATATCATCCTATAACTGAAAACATCGGAAAGTATGAAAATACCTCGGTTCTCTGAGGTTGGTAATGGGTGAGCCGGAACCGCGGCATAAAAACGGAGTAAGCGCGCGCCTATTATTTTCATAAGCTAAGTCCTCTTCCCGTTCAGCCATGTTGCGCCTCTTTCGCACCGTCGTTCCTCGAGTTTCCGGGATCACTATTCCTGTTGCTGCACGACTGGTTCCAGTCACCTCTATTCGTGCTTTCTCTCACACCCCACTTTCGTTCAACGGATGGGAAGAAGAAAGAGGGCGTAGAGGCAACCGTGACGACTATGGACGACCATACCAGCCATTCAAGCAACAATATGGCAGCTCCACGTCGATTTGGGTTGGCAACCTTCCCTACAGCGCCAGTGCAGAACGGTTAAAAGAAGTTTTCTCAGCGTTCGGGACGGTGACGAATGTCAGACTTGGTAAGCACACGCGAAGAGTCAGACATGTCAACGAGTAACCGTTGACCTCTATATTCGTTCCCAGGTATGACACAGGACGGAGTTTCAAAAGGATTTGCGCATATAGATTTCGCAACGCTGCCAGAGTCTGAAGCTGTCGTCGAAGCGTCGTCGAAAGAGCAGTTCTTCATCGATGGTCGGCTACTCAGGATCGATTTTGCAGGACCAGTTAAAGCGCTAACTCCTCGTCCGCCGTCTAACATACTCCACATTGGCAACTATTCTGGTAACGAGGCACAATTAGCGGTGGCATTAAGCGATTACCAGGATCGCATCCGGGACATCCGACTTGGTTTGTGTTTCTTTCTTTAATGTATCATCCGTCTCCTTAATTTCCATTGATTTCCAGTTCAATCGAACGGGCGGAGCTTTGGATTCATTACTCTCGGTTCTATTGCAGATGCAGAGGCCGTCAAGGAAGAGTGGGATGGGAAGGAGATTGTACCCCAGGAGCCCATTAAATTGGGCTTTGCTAGTGAAAGACGTAACGATCGCCCCGATGGAAGAGATCGGGGCGACCGGGGAGGTCGTGATGGTGGTTACTCTCAAGGGTATAGAAATTGAGGTAATTAATTAATTTTTTTTTGCGGTCAACCAGATCCGATCTCGTACAAATTTCAGTGGCATCACGTTACGCTTCCCAGTCACCAAAAATTGCCTCTTCGGCCTGCCCCCCAGAGTAGCAAACGAGCTTACTACTACTAGTAGCGAGATTATAGCGCACATGTGATTTAGGGGCATATATCCTTGTATCAAATCTATAATGTTGGGCATATTTTGATCATGCTCGTCTCCTCAATCCCAACTTCGTTTTTTATGCAAGTGGTGGTATTTTTGTCAAAGGCTTCAGACATCCAGTGTCGTCGAGTTGAACGTCCGTACATTTCACAGGTGATGGCAGCACTGATTGTAAGTAAAAAGCCTTCTATACAGATTCGACAGAGGATAAAGTGAATGCGCATTCAAGGACACGGTACTAGGTGTTCCCAAACGCCAGAAAAAGCGTTGAGACCCCTTCAACGAACAATGAAATTTTCAGACTGTAATTTTTCGGATTGAAATGATGTCTACAAAACAGTGCAGTAATCAGCGAGAATAATTTAGTTACTTCCGACCCCAGAAGCATTCATATGGCGCAGTGGGGAAGGTAGTTTACAGTAACATTCCGGGATGGTGTAGTAGGATATATACTTGGATCTTGTTGTCATTACCTATGGCATGAGTCGCTTTCTGAAATCCGCTCCGAAATTTTTTCTTTCCCAATCTTTTTTTCTAATTTTTTTAAATAATAGTAAATCCGAACCAAAATATTAATTCTTTACAAAGTTTTGCTGACACGATATCGTGTAAGGGTAATTTCAACTTATTACGATGTAGTTATAGGCTTGAGAGACTGTTGCGCTCGTTGCTAACAACTCGCCTCATAATTACTGCACCTCGACAAACCCTAGTGGATCGAATTCGTTTCTCTACCATAGTATTTACTCTGCTCACAGCCTTTTCTCCTCTGTGAACTTTGACCGTTCTGGAATAAACTTATCTCAATCTTGAAAACCAGTGGTCCGGCTGGCACCCGCAGGGTGGCGCTACTAGCAACTCTGGTCTTTGGCTTGCTGAGAGAAGGTAGCAACCTCAGGGCGCTTTCCTCTTGATTTGATAATCACTATCGATCATTTTATCTTTTAACTACATGCCTTATTTCACCAGAACGAACTCTGTGTTGACGCAAAGGGGGGTATACGTCGGTACCGCGTTAATATTACTAAGCTACTATACAAGCTTTATCGCGAATATTAGGACCACAAGTGTCATCATGTTGAGATTATTACCAAACGGCCAAAATTTCAATAGTCTGGTCAGAGTCGTAGTTCCAATGCTCGCGGGCGGGCTCCCGCTCGTCCTCAACCTTAAAGAAATAAATGCATTCATAGATCCCCTTCTACAGCCGATGTTCACATCGAGTTCAAACTCAGCGATATGCTTCGACAATCAACCTGCTCTTATTTAACGCCTATTACCATCTCCTTTGTATACACCCAGATCGCATCAAGCGTATGTCTGGTGATATTAATGCAGGTCATACACCATACTGACATATCGAAATTTTCATGCGAGCGACAACGACCATCAGTCACCAACGAACACAGATAAAATAACTATGAGAATCTGCGAGGATCTACCGGCGAATAAAATCTATATATTATTGTGTTAACCGGCACTTCGAGAATTATATTTTATAGTTTCTTCTTTTAAAGACCAAGAGAATACAATAATACTCAACTGGGGTTCCATGTTCAGTCTCCTTTTATTCTCGTTCAGGAGTATGGAGGTGACATCAATCTATTCGCTTCGAGGTGACGCCAATTCATGTGTTCTTCGTACTAACAATGACAGCGCCTTATCAATAAATATATATACTGTTTCGTCACCTGAGAGTGCTGTATTCAGATCTGCTGAATATTGTAATCTCCAGACACAACCCACTCTTGGTCCTATGCACTGCCCATTATTCTCAATGCGGGATAGTACAGTCGACTGAATGACTCTGTCATTGCTCATGACCAGATTCTTATGCGCTACCTAGTATTTTGCGGATTCCCGTTGCTCCGCATGACAGCTCACCTCACCGAGTAGTGATAGTGGTGTCTTATTAAAGGTCGAGTGCTACTGCTTCACTCTACTCTCACTCAACCCAAAGCCGTTGTCAAAGTCCGGGAACCAATGCATTTCTCCCTCGTTGCCTTGTTAGTCTCCACTGCTATTCTTGTGCAGTCTGCACCATACACTCAAGCAGCTGCTATGAATTGTAAGCACCATCTCGAAATAAGCTAGCTCACTGGCAGCAGTACTAATATCTAGCGAACTTTTTCTAGTTTCGGAAAGGTTTGATCACAATTTTCATGGACGAAGCCCATAACTGATAATACAGTAAATCATTGTACAACAGAGCTATAGGTGAATGTCTTGTGAATAGCATGTCATCTGGTTTATGCTAATTATACTCGGCAAGTTACGAACGCCGCACGGAATACTAGTGCTTTTGCTCTCTCTGGGCCTAACTTTAACCCAGTCAAGATAACAATTCCAGCTGGAATGAAAGTGGAGTGTTCCGCAAAAACATTCGCCAGCAACCACCAAGAAGTCGATGTTTCGGTGAGCGGAGAAGCGGTTGCCAACTTCTATGGATCAGGAGAAAATTCCAGAATGGGGGTGACGGTCTACGATGACGGAGCTTCACTCGGTATAGAACGACGGGACGGGGACTTCACCATAGTACCACGTACCCAGGCGTACGACCTTGTGCTCAGGTTCAGATTCATCGGAAAGGGGTTGACAAATGCAGTTGTCAAAAATGCCCCAAGCCCAAAAGTTGATAACATCGTCACTAGCATAACAATCGGCTCTGAAGATTCAATCGATGACGACAACGACGACGTAGTTTTCAAACTCGTATATTACCCCGTCCCGGGGTCGTCTCCCCCCCCTTCATAGCTTCGCCAGTGATAAGCAATAGGGATGGAATGTAATTTTTTGTTGAGTCAAAGACTTAGATATGCCATTTGGAGACATGAAGGAAATAGAATATTATCTCGTATATCTACCCCAGTTTATCTTTTCCGTCAAGCACTAGTGCTCCTGCCCGTCCGCAAGTTAGTTCATACCTAAGTTTATATCATAAATCTATAGCCGACGTTCAAGTTCGAACTTAGACAGAGTATTCTGCCAATGCGCTTTTCGCTTTATGTCTAGAGAAGGTTTTTTTTTCTTGTTCGAGTCTCCATCGGCGACGATAGTCAAACAACCTTGCTAAATGATCTCTCTTAGCATTGAGTACGTAGGTGTGCTTGTTTGTAATATTGTAGCATAAAGATGCTTCCACGATCGAAATTTTTGTATTTTATGGCAGCTGCCGCGGAGCTTGACCCACGGTAAGCCCAACATCGTGTCAGTTCATTACAGGCGAGACGATGCTTACACTTCGCAGCAACCGCTTTAGCGGATGGTGCATTGTAGAAGAATAGCGGCGCAAGCTAATAGGCCCATAAAGGAGATATCCGGGCTACGATAATGATTCTGGAAGAGTTGGGCGAGAGCGACGCGAGAGTTTCCCTTTATAAGAAATCACTATCACTCATTAGGATTTGGGAATGTCATTATGTAGACTCCCTAGCCTCCCTAGACCCCCTAGATCTATAGTAAGCTTTTATACCGACTAGTAATTAGGGATCTCGCGAAAGTAGTGTGTCTAGCCGAGTCTAGCTAGCTCTCCTAGATGCCTCTAGACAATATAGACGGCATACTTACTGATCTTCCCACTTTCCTGATGGGGCGTACGAGCTTTATGCTCTCTTTCCAATTCGACGCCGGCAATGGTCCAGGGCTGCAAGATGCAGTTGTCAAAAATGCCCCAAGCGTAGAAGTTAATGACATCATCACTACCATAAAAATCGGTTCTGAAGATTCAACCGATGACGATAACAACGACGAAGTTTTCCAACTCGTATATTACCCCGTCCCGGGCTTCTCTTCCCCCTAACCCGGTCAGCCGCAGCCTTTGCCTCGATAGTTTTGCCAGAGTGATAAGAAATAGGGATGGAACATAATTTATTGTTAGGTCAAAGACTTAGAGACGGGGTGTTAGGGATTCTCGAAACTCTGGAAACGATGTAATAAATTTACAGTTATCAATGAGCACTGAATGTTGAACTTTTGCTTTTTTTTTTTCAAAAATATCGACGTAGTGGGATATGGATTTTGTTATCATGAGGACGTTCAGCTTGACTCTGGGGCAGTGTAGGAAGTATTGCATTCCCGGATGGTAGTGGGATATTCTTGTCGTCATTATGTTGTTGTGATATACTATAACAATAGTAATCAGTCTCGACGAGAACAGAGGGAAAAACCTTTTAACTCAGACTTACAGCATATATAAGTCTTTTCAATAGTCATCATTTTCCCAAATGTATGCTATTGCTGTGGACTGTACTGGACCCAAACACCGTCACAGACGCGTCGTGTTATATTCCGGCATACGTGGTTCGCCATCTGAAATCTGTGGTTCTGAATCTATCCTGAGTGGTTTTCCCCATGTTGTTTTGGAAATTTCGATACCAGTAGATTGTGATTAAAATGTGTCCGTTAGCATTTTAGAGAAAACATAGGTATGAACACGTTACAGGACATCATGGTAATTTCAATTTATTACGAATTGACTTTGTGAGAATTTAACGAAAAAGTCATCATATGATGCAATTTTGAAAGTGTGTCAACATGCTGGGATGGTGTAATGGGATATACATCTTGTCGTCATTACATACGGCACGACATATGAAAAGATGGTTCGAATTTGGGTCCCCGGATATTTTATTTCACTTTGTTTTTGTTACTCTCTTCAACACAGTACCAAAAATTCCTCTCAGAGTATTTGGGCCTTGTGTGATATGGCATCACATGAGGAAAATGGCCATTTATTACGATTAACTTGACTTTGGGAGACGAGCCAGGCAATTCGTTATACGTTCGCGTCTCGATGAATCCTAGGCTGATTGAATTCGCTCCCCTATAATATCTATTACCCGTTCCTGCAGCTTCGTTGATCTCTATGTCTTGCCCATCATGACGACGCGTCCCACCACCTGAAAGTCGCAGATTACCACTAGTTGTGGTCTTGCCAGTCTGCTCCGCTGAGCGGATGCAGTACGTTCAAATTCCCCTTCATTTAATGTCAAAGTGAAGTAGTATTTACACCGCGGTTTATATTGGCAGTCCCAATCCCTGACTTCTGACTCATGTTATATTTAATGTTATTCCAATTCTCCTGACATACTTCACTAGAAGGAAATTTGGTCATAAAAACAAGTCTTTGCTTCTAATATATTGTCTCCTTTCAGACTCCTAGGTCAGATCAATCACTTCCTCTCCATCAACCATTATTGTACGTAGTGTAGGTTTCTGCATTGCGGATGGAAAATTGTCGTTAGTGCGAGTACCTTTGCATAAATCATAGGCCGAAGTGAATTACCTGATACCGTTCTATTTGTGCCTCCTTAGATGCGGCAGACATAAATGTGAGGAGGGGTTAGATACTCGACAACGAAAAGACTCACCAATATTTTTATCGCAGAAGTCTGATCTCATTTAGTTATCATCAGCCAATAGGCGAAATACACCGCCCTACTCACAATTTCAGCCTTCCTAGCCAGATCCTCCTCGTCTAATACATCCAACGAGGCCTATATTCGAGGGAATTGGCATGCTATCTTTCGGTTAAGCCAGATTTGTACGGACCAAAAAGCTCAGCTCTGGTTTCTAGAACAAGAAATGTGCATCCCAGTGCCTCAGGGCTTACCCACACAAGAGAATGCAATCCACCTACCAGCGCCTCCAGCCGTCCCTTCTAACCACAGAGAGAATGTGATCAGCCAAAGTGGAAAAAAAGTCAAAGAGACCCACAATCGAGGCGAGGAACCTGTCCCGCGCCGAGATCGTAGTCTGCCTCAATAGGTCCATGGTGTCATCTTCAAGCTTGATTGGAGTATGCACGGCCGTTCGGGAGGCGTCCGGTTCGCCGATCCGTGCTCTTTTTTCGCGATTAGGACTCAGCTCAATATCTGCCCCTTCCATTTTTGCCTCAAGTGCCGATCAGCGGCAGCGATTGTTAATGTTAGGCCGCAAACGCACCTTCAGTTCTGCGACGCTCTTCCGTAAAATTTTGTGCTCTGCTTTCAAACCGTCGAGGGTATCTTCGTGTCCGCTGTCGTTACTGTCGTCACTGTCTGAACGCGCCTTGCGTTTTTTCTTCAGGGAGTTAATGGATATTTGTCGGGCCGTGGCCCGTTTATCCAACACATCTGTTAACGCGGCAGATATGGGGCAGGGTGCATTTTGTGTTAGAATATTAAACACTCACTGTGGAAGTATTCAAACCGGAATTTATATAGAGGCGGCCCGTGCTTGTCGCTATTAAAATTGCTTACCGTACCAACAGTCTTTCGTGTAGGATGTATTTCTTTCTCGTATTTTCCCATTCCGGCGTAATATTTCAACTTCACACCGTCACCAGACTCCCGTCTCTTCGGTGGGTGCTCGAGAAACTTTTCGTCATCGAGCTCATGACACGAAGTGGCACGGTAGATTTTGACGCTTATAGCACCGACATTCCTTCTGATTCTGGTGTTTTTTGCCTGGGTACCTTCGCTGTCCATTAGCACTCCGGGGATGACCATCACTAAACCCACAAACGTACAAAAGTAGTCGTTAGATCGCCAGGTATATTTCCTGAACACTTCCGGGCTGCAGCTCCAGCCACGGGATATATCCTCATCGTCGTCGTGATCCAGTAGCGTTTCATCGTGCTATAGTGCGTTTAGTACTCTCCGTAAAAGTGAGAACAGTGTTCATACGGTGATGCTATCCAATTCGTAGGATATAACGTATCTGAATTCATCCAAGGCTGGCTTTTGCACACTAATCTCAAATGCCTGTTAAGCATGTCAATGAACATCTATTCAACGAAATTGATGTATAGGCAGAATTTTCTACAACCTCATCCCGTCGACACTCAATGCGGCATTTGCAGCAGGTACCTCCACTATTGCTCTGTTCTACCCGTCTGTGGCTTTCTTCGAGTTTGACGCCGTCCACTCGCACGTTTACAGTCCATCCGGCGTACGTAGGCATCGAAGTAGTGTAGTTACAGAGGGAAGTAAATAGACTAGTAGACTGGCCTGATGATTACCACTGGTACTAGTACTTGGAATTTTGTCGAGGTTATATTATTGAAAAAAAAAAAACTGAAAGGAAAGAACGTAATTATTGTACGGCAAAGTGTCGTTACATAATTACCTACCAGTTAGAAGAAGATTATAGTCCATTCTGAGATTAGGTCCGAAGCTTTTCTTGTCTATGTAGAGATTATTATTAATTGTTATTAATTACGTAGAAAATGAAGACTTGGCTAAAAGAGATGTGAGGCGCGAGGTATGTAAATATAGACCAGTGCATGGATGTACCAGTTTTCGGATGTCAAGTGTCGATATGCCACTTAGTCCATGCTAGATGTGTTTTATGATCTGACGTTTTATGGGATGATCTGTATAATGTCAAATAAATAAATAAAGGTGGGGTAAGTTACATTATGAGATGAAGCGGTATCCTCACTTGGAATTCGCAGAGTGTACATATGCCGGAACCGTGGGCACTGAGGAATATACACATAACAGTACCACACAGTGGAAAGAACACCACTCCCGAAAATCGATACATTGCACACTGCCATCAGGGATGAGAGAAAGATACAAGTCGTATGCCTAAACAGAGTGAGAATTGCGCATGGGGACACGGACAATATCAGTATTATAAACTTTATACAACAGTATATCCCCTAAATCTCTGTTGAACCTTACAGAGGTGAGGTGACTGCTCTGTGGCCGTTCGGTGATGACACTTGTGGGTCCCCTCAGTGCAGTAGCTTAGTAATACTAACGCTTTTGTTCCACCCAATACATAACCGATCCAATACTGATGAGCTCAATCTCCAGCCCCGGGCCTCCGAGTCTTCACCTCAACCACGCAACAAACGCCTACCTCACAATCTACCTCACCCCATCATCGTCATACCTCTCCGACCCACCTTCACTCTGCGCAATCCACCCCGCACTGGCGCACGTGGGGGCGGTAGGGGCTATGCGGGACGCACAGATATTAAGCGTGCCGAAGACCGAGACGGGGTGGCTCGACGAGCGTGTAAGGGGGGATGTGGTGGCCGCGCTGGAGGGGCGGGTGGGGGCGGGGATTCAGAGGGTTGAGGTGATGGCTGAACCGAGGACGAGGGCGAAGCGGGGGGAGCTTTGATTCGGACTCGGACCGGGATTGGAACCGGGATTGGGCGGGGGCGTGGCAATTCAAATAGGACTTTTGTTACGAACAGTGTTTTTCGTCCTGGTTGACAGGAATACTCCTTAAGGAGATTCTTCCAAGTTGTAGTTTCAATTTACTGCGTTGTCATCTAGTCTATTCATGTTACGGATCAAGACTATCACTCCGGAGTCATAGGACCTACCCATCTTATCGTACATAGGACCTCATCTTATTGTACCCTGTATCCAATCTTAATATCTCCAAGTTGTGCCAATCTTCTATTGTTCCGCTTCCTCATAAATACTTCACAACTAGTACGGTAACCTTAGTTGATTTGCACACTCCGTGTCGACTGAGGTATGATACGTCTAATTTGTTGATCATCATGGTTTTTAACTTGTACAACAGGCATATTGGATGTTGAACACAGATACCTCACGAACAACCACTCAGAAATATCCAATAAAAACAACAAGAATTTATTTCCGTATTCAAAGGACCCATAGTATGCATATCATAAAATGAAAAATTACAACTCCCCCACAAACCGGGTTCGTTTTGTTTCATGCACTGCGACTTTATCTTGTCGCAGGTGTAACTTTGAAGTGAAATATACTAATATTGCTGAGGCTTGCTGGTTGCTAGTTGCTGGAATGTTGCTGTTGATGGGTGGGTAGGTGTAAAAGGTGTAAAGATGCATGCAGAGAGAAATAAGAGGGAGTGAGAATAAAAGAAAGAGAAGAGAAAAAAAACCACCAACTCCGTTCAAAGGAAAAACAAAGACAAGAAAGACGTGAGTACTTGAAGATGGGAGATGGGATGCAGAATGAGGATGGGATGTCGATGCAATACGATACGATACGATGCCAAAGATATACGTGATGGTTGATGTATGATTTAAGAAAAAGAAAAAGGCACGGTGTACAGGGCGGGAGGAGGAAATGCGTCGAGTGGAGTCGATTCGATTCATCCCGCGACTAGACTAGATCCGGGAGCTCCTCAAACCCCCCTCACATCCAGCCTCCCCGCGTGATCCGTCTGCGCCTGCCACTTTCCCCTCGCAGCGTGGTGGTGGTGGAAGTGGAGGAGAGGGGGGGGGAGGAAACACCCCCGATCAAACCAGATTTGAGAAGATCCAGATCTAAATCTTGAGTTCCCTAAACCCCCTCACATCCAGCCTCCCCGTGCCATTCGTCCGCCACTCCCCCACGTCCGCTTCTACTTTCCCCGCCGAGCGCAGCCCGCCGCGCCGCCCGCCTGGAATAACAATTTTCCCCGCACTAACACCCGCATGACCACCACCACCACCACCACGTGCGCCCGCGCCCGTATTTGTATTCGCCTTCGCCTTCGCCCCTGCCTTCGCAGCAGACGCCAACGCAACCGTCCGCGGATGCGGCAGCCCCAGTGCCTTCCTCTGCCGCCGCGTAAGCGGCCTCGACGGCGACTCCGACTCGGGCTCGAATCCAGGCTCCGGCTCCGGCTCCAGCTCGCGGACCGGCGGGGGAACAGGCGGGGGTGACGGCTCAGGCGACGACAGCGCCGACGACGTGTCGGACGTCGGACTCGAATGCGACGAGTCCTCCGAGAGCGAGGGCGTGTTTTCGTCCGCCTCGTCGACATCCATGCGGTTGCTGCCATGGGGACTAGCACCAGCGCTGGCCTTGGGATGGCTTGTTGGCCGCTTGTGGCGTTTCGCAGGCGAGGGCTGCGACTGCGACTGCGACGGCAGCGTCTCTTCCGAGTCGTCGAATGTGCGCTTTGGGCTGCGCCCCAAGTGACCCAGGGTGGTGGAGTCGGGAGGAGTGGGCGGGGAGAGACTTGACGAGGCGGTGCTGCTCGTGCTGGCTGTTGTGGTAGCGTGTGAGAGCGGGGGCAAGGGCGAGACGGAGCGTGAGGGTGGCAGCGGGACTTGGCACGGCATGAGAAGGGTATCGTCTGGGGTAGAGCTTGCTGGTGTTGTAGATAATGGAAGGGGTACTACTGCTGCTGCGGCCACTGCTAGTGCTGTGACCTTCTCTTTACCCTTTCCACGTGGCGTGATCGGCGCTTTGCCCTTGCGTTTGGGAGTCGCGGGGGAGGGCACGACGGGCACACTTTCAGGTCGCTCCACGACGATGGGCGGGCCCGTGTGAGGTCCTGCGAGGTTCCGTACAGAAGAAAAGTGCTCCCAGTCGTGATAGCTGTGGAGTACATTAGACGACCTCCGAGGTCAAACAACGACTTTTTTATTTGTATTTTTCACATACGCAACGTATACGGCACCCGACTCCTCGGGAGTTTCTGCCACATCCTGTTTCTCCAGCTTCACTTTGTCCCGACGTAAACGGCGTCTATCTCGCTCGTTGAGCGTAGACTCATCAATCGCCGCCTCGACCACGGGCGGGTTCATATCAGATGTCCACCCGCAGCTCCATTCTATGACGTAAACCAGGCCGGGCTGTATGACCTTGACATTGCGTCGCTTTAAATGCGCAAATGCGCTCAGCTCCAGATGGCCCCCATATGTTCCTGCGAAGCCGCTGAGAAAAAGGTGTCCGCAGTTTGACCAGGGAAGGCACAGCTTACCAGGTATACGCATGCATCTGATGTGAGTATCGAAACTGCGATCTTCATCAACAAAGCCTTCATAGCGCTCCTTGTGGGTTACCATCCAGTCGCATATCTCTTCTCTGAGCTTCATATGACCATTAGGGGAGCCCCACAACTGGTCCGCCAAGGCCCGAAAGAGACAGTTGCCATCCCCTGGCCACGTGTATACGGTTAGAACGCCATGGAAGTAAAGCATGCAGAGACAAGGAGATTACCAAGGGTAGGTGCTGCATAAAGCCCCAAGCCACGTAGCTGGTTAGTTAGCTGCAAAGTGCTTTGTGCGGGGTCCGTAAATAGCTATGCGGAGTAAGTTAAAGGTACAGGTTCCCACATAGGGGGGAGGAACAACGCACCTTGGTTTTGTGAAGACGAGTCCGGTTACGAGCTGCGTTTTTTTCAAAAAAGGAAATAAGAAAGTATCTACACAAGTCGTTATGGGACTTTTTAGCAAACAAAAAGTACTCACTGTTTCTTGCTACAGGTACTACAGTGGCTTTCCCGGCTCTTTTTGAGGGACCCATTATAAAAAGGTGGTAAAGAAGGTAATTGAAAAGATCTCGTGAAGCTAGCTAAGGTCGTGATAGTTGTGAATGAAGAGTGGCAGCAGTGGCAGGAAAGGCGAAGATGCGGTGTAGTGTATTGCGGGTTGATGTGGGAGCGGTGTCCTGGGTCTCGCTGCGGGAAACCAGTTGGCAAGACCCCTTTCACCCCAGCACTAAAAAAAAAAAACAATGGCTGTGGTCTTAGGACTATTCTATATATAATCTAAGCTTTTTTTGATGGGTTAAGAGTGAGACTGAATATTTATTTGACACCTTTTTGCTTGTTGAGACACGGTTGTGACATGGTGATCTTGTCAAATTTGGATCCCAATCTATATTCTCCGAGTCACAGCTTATCGTCGGGCAAAATGCAGTATGACAGTTGTCTATTTTCAAATTTCAGCACAAGTCAACAGATGATCTTGTTTATCTTCTGTCTACCACACGGATCTAAATCAGCCCTCGGGTACTGCTGTTGAGATGGGGAACAGCCCCGCAATCTGTGGCGATCAAGATGGTCCACCTATTCTGGAAAAACCGATTGGCAAAATATTGTGATATCCCCTGAAGGCGACGTCACGTGCATCACAACCATGCGAACCCCTTGTTCTGAGATCGTTCGCCTATGTAGCGACGTATTGGGAACTGGTACCAGGATCTAAGTCCGTCATCTTAGCCTTGACCAAACTTAAATTCATGGAAGTAATGCCTGCCCGCTGCTCACCTGTAATCTGATAGCTGGCACTACAGATAATTTATTATTGATTATTTTCCCAAGCATTATTATGTACATGGATTAGGAAAGCATGCAAAAAAGAACCAAAAACAAACATGACCAGCAGCTTGGTGGTGAGACTCTCTCACAAACTCAGTTGTGAAATAACATCCATCCAATTTATAACCTAAATTTTATTCAACTAGTTAATATCCAAATAAATTAAATATTTCAGTTTTGGGTAGTCAAAAACTAATAGTTAGAATAATAATTTTTTCCTCAAGAGATAACGGAGCGGCTATCCCGTGTGGTCCACTACGGTCTACAACGACTGGATCAAAGTAAGCACAGCCACGCGGGATCATCATTATAGCTGTTTTGGGTACGTAGTGCGGAATTTGAAAATCAATAAAAAAATTCCGCTTTGGTCCCAAAAATAAATTGCCATGTAACTCCATAACGGGGAGGAAGTTGTTAGAGTATGATATTACAGCTCTTACATAGTCTATGATGTTCCCTATATTTTTCTGATATTTGTAGTATTTTTCCCAGCACTGTAGGTGCAGTATTGAGTGAGTTACCTAGTAAGGTAACTGATGTGTAGGTGCTTAGGTAAGCACCCTGTAGTATACTCCACTGTGGGTGTGGGAAAGTCTCCTTAGTGTTTACTTTCCTCACACTCACAGGTATGTAGTTATTTCACAGTTGAATACATTTAGTGTTTACTTTCCTCACACTCACAGGGTGTTTGTCAAGAGTTATTCAACTGTTTCAACAGGTTATGGGCCCCGGCTTCTAAACCGGTACATCCAGTTGTCATCTGCGCAATCCATCACTTTGCACATCTTTTCTGACAACTTCTACTTGTCCAAAACACTCTACATTGCGTTTGGATTTTATTTTGGTTATATCTCCTTGGATTTTGGCCTGATTTGGTCGCTTTTTGGACTCACATCTCACACCTGTGATTGTGCGCATTTTTCGCCCATTTAGGCGCCCGCATCCATAAAAGGAAATATATTCCCACGCTCCGAATCGCTTGTCGTCGCTCAATTTCCCTTTTTTGGGCAACTTCATTTTTATCACCCTTGTGACTCACCCTGTCACACCCTGTCACCTCTCTCTCCAGTCACACTCTTCCCTCACACCTCAAGCACTTCACAGTATCATCTGGGTCTGTGCCACGTCATTTTCCCTTTTTAACATGGTCTTTTAGATACATTGAACTTGAACTGTTGGCATTGTGCTCTTCAGTGGGCCTTTGTTTTTACCTTCCTTGCAATATCACGGTAACCCTGTTGAGCAAGGCGGTGTTACAACTGCGAGTCCAATTACTTAGTTCTTTTTAAGTTAAATTCTTGGTGGATATTGACGTGTCATGGCATCCAGTGATACTTACAAACGTAGTGTCATATTGGGAGAGAATAATTATGAGGATTGGAGACATGACGTAATTGGTCTTTTGCGTATGGAGAACTGTCTCTCTATTGCCACTGGCAAAGAAAAACAACCTAGTGAGACTAGTTTACAGTCTGCCTGGTTGGAGCGCTCCAATAAAGCAGCTGGTATCATATGGCGCTCTCTTGGACCTACACAGCGTACCCATGTTGACATTGATGATGGTCCTGATGATATGTGGTCTAAAATTGACAAGGCACATAATAAACAACTCCCTGCAGTTCGTTTTAGTGCCTACAATGACCTCTTTAATATTCGGAAGGAACCTGATGAATCTCTAACTTCATTAATGAGTCGTGTTGACAAGGTTTGTGCACGTGTCCAGAACTTGCGTCCAAAGGGGTACACTCTTGCCATGCTGGATGATGAGCTTGCTGCTCTCACTTTACTTCGTTCTCTGCCTGAATCTGACTCTGTGTGGACTTCATCTTTAATGATGAATACTGCTATCACATTCTCTGATGTCAAAACTCACTTTGCATCACAAGAGAGTTTGCAGTCTGCCAGAAGTTTAGAGACGGCGAACAAAATTGTGTCAAAGACTTCCAACACTTCTGGTAAAGTTCCTTGCACATTCTGCAATGGTTCCACCCACACCCAAGACAATTGTTATGAGTATGCAAATGCACAGAAACAGGCAAAGGCCAAAGTTGAGCAGAAGAAAAAGGAGTATAAAGAAAGAAAGACTGCTAAGGCTGACAAAGCTAATGCGTCTGACAAGGTATCAGAGGAGAAGAAACCAGAGAGTGCTGGAAATGCAAGTGTTTCTATCCCTGACTCTACCGATCCATCTTGTGCTCTCCTTGTCAATGCTAGTTCTGACTGGACTGCTGACACAGGTGCTTCTTCGCACATGACTCCCCATCGTCATTGGTTTTCAAGTTATACCCCGTTTCAAACACCTATCCAAGTTGCAAATGGACAAATAGTTATGTCTGCAGGGATAGGAGCAGTGCGGTTTAAGCCTAAAGGGAATGGAAATGTAATAATAGAGTTTGAAAGGGTTCTCCATGTTCCCCATCTCACAAGTAACCTCCTCTCCGTCTTGTATTTGACAAAGAGAAAGAATTTCCGTGTCTCTATCTTTCATTCCACCATGTCTTTCTATTTGAGAAAGGTTTTGCGTTTCACTGCCACAGTCAATGAATATAACCAGGCCTATTTGGATGGAATGACGGTACCTATGACGGATTATGCAGGTCTTGTTACAACCTGTCCCTTGGACTCCACACTTTGGCATCGTCGCTTTAATCATCTCAATCATGCCGATATCCAGAAGCTCCTCAAAGGTGATTTGGTTGGTGGGATAAAGATTGACTCTCACACGTCTCCTGATCCTATTTGTGAACCTTGTTTGGCTGGAAAACAGAACAGAGTGATTAATAAAATAGCAACAACACGCTATACTAAACCACTTGCACTCATTCACAGTGATGTTCATGGTCCCTTGCCTACACAAACTGTGGAAGGGTTTTGCTACTGGATCACTTTCATTGATGATGCCTCACGCTATGCTTCGATTGCATTACTCAAAAATAAGAGTGATGCCTTTCAGGCATTTAAGCAATATAAGGCTAAAGTGGAGAACTTGCTTGGTCAGAAGATCAAGATATTCAGAGATGACAAGGGTGGAGAATATATGTCTAAGGATTTTGATACCTTCCTTTCCACTGCTGGCATCAGCCGGCAGCATACTGTGTGGAATGAACCTCATCAGAATGGGGTTGCTGAACGCTTCAACAGAACATTGGAAGAAGGGGCTACTTCAATTATGGCTGAATCCCACCTCCCTCCCTCATTCTGGGGACATGCTGTCATTGCCATTACTCATGTGCGCAACTGCTCACCTACCACTGCTCTTAAGCATTCTGTGCCTTATACTGTTTGGCATAGTAGGAAACCAGAAGTATCACATCTTAGGGTATTTGGCTGTACTGCTTATGTGCATGTACAGAAGGATCAACGTATTGGACTTGGCTCTCATACACAGAAATGTGTCTTTATTGGATATCCTCCAGATTATAAGGGTTGGATGTTTTACAATCCCTTGACTAAGAAGACTATTATCAGTAATAATGCTGTCTTTGATGAGAGAGTCTTACCAGGCTTGTCTAAACCTGCCATACCTTCTACTCCTACTGCTCCTGATGTTCTTCCTGATACTCCACAATTTATTGATTTGTTTATTCCTGGACCCTCTAGGTCTATTCAGGTGGGAGCCCAGCCTAATCAGATGGGAGCTCCACAGGAACCAAATCCAGTGGGAGATGGTCAGAATAATGCTTTGCCTCCTGGTCCTAGTTCCAACTCTGATTCTAATTCTGAACATTCTGAATGTTCACCGAGTCCTCCTCCTCAACCACGTCGCAATCCACCCAGAAACAGAGTTCCTCCTAAGCGTTTCTGGCAAGTTGACCCTGCTCACATCCACAACTATAGAGAATCTACTCCTGTAGTTGAGTCCAGTGATGAGGCAGAGGATTCTCCACTACATTCTCCTCCTCCAGTTGAGTCTGAGGAAGAAGCCCTAGCTGCCAGTGAGGGAGATCTTTACATTGGTGTGGATGAAGCCTTTGAGTTTGCCTACAAGGCCAGTGCTCATGATGATGCACCGAGAACTCTCAAAGAGGCCTTACAAAGTCCTGATGCTGACAAGTGGTATGATGCTGCATATGCAGAAATGCAATCCCTGCTTGAAAATGGCACTTTTCGCCTTGCTAAACTACCTGAGGGTCGTAAAGCTATTGGCTCTCGTTGGGTGTTTGTGATCAAGCGTAAGAAGGATGGGTCAATTGACAAGTTCAAAGCTCGTCTTGTTGCAAAAGGCTATGCACAACGACCAGGGTTTGACTTCACTGATACCTTTGCTCCTACTGCCAAATGGGCCACTTTGCGTGCTGTCCTAGCATTGGCTGCACTGGAGGACATGGAACTTGAGAGTGTAGATATCTCTGCATTCTTGAATGGTGAACTTGAAGAGGAAGTATACTTGCAGCAGCCTGAAGGTTTTCACCAAGGTGCTCGTGATGAGTTCTTACTTCTTCTGAAAGGACTATATGGTTTACGCCAGTCACCTCGTATCTGGCACAAGAAGTTGAATGCTGTCCTGCTCAGTTTGGGTTTCAAACAAGTGCTATGCGATCATAGCATTTGGGTCTTCCAAAAGGGTGATGTCAAAGTCATTATACCAGTATTTGTAGATGACATGACTATTGCATCTAAATCCAAGGAGGCTATCAAAAAGCTCAAAGATGATCTAAAGAGCCACTTCAAATTGCATGATCTTGGTCCTACTTCTTACTTGTTAGGTGTTGGCATTGAAAGAGACAGGACAAAGCGTACTATTACTCTATCACAGCGTCAATACATCTTGGACATGTTACAGCGTTATGGTCTTGCTGACTGCAATCCCATTGGTACACCTATGATACCTAACTCAAAATTGAGTAAAGACCAGGCTCCAGTGTCTCCTGAAGAGATTGCATACATGAAGGACATTCCATACATCCATGCTGTTGGTTCTCTTATGTATTTGGCTGTTGCCACTCGTCCAGACATTGCCTATACTGTTGGAGTATTAGCCAGATTTAATCACAATCCAGGAAAGGCTCATTGGCTAGCAGTACAACATCTCTTTCGATATCTCAAAGGCACCCTTGACTTGGGCTTGACCTTTGGCCCTAGTAATGACAGGGAATTGTTTGTGTCTTATTCAGATGCTGACCATGGAGGTGATAAGTCAACTGGAAAATCTACTGGTGCATATGTGGTTAAGATGGGTACTGGAGCCATTAGCTGGCAGAGCAAACTCCAGACTATTGTAACTCTCTCTACTACTGAAGCAGAGTATATTGCAGCAGTGTCAGCTGGTCAGGAAGTGCTATGGTTGTGAAACTTATTTGAGGAATTGGGATATCCTCAAAAGACTGCATCCACTTTGTATCTTGACAACCAATCTTCTATTGCAGTTGCCAGAGATCCTGAACATCATGGCCGTATGAAGCATCTGGATTTGAGAACATATTGGTTAAGGCAGGAAGTTGATAGTGGGAAGATCAAAGTTGTTCATCTCCCTACTTCAGAGATGCCTGCTGATTTATTGACAAAACCATTGGCTAAGCCAAAGGTAGAATACTTATGAAAACTACTGGGCAGCATACAAGTGTCGCCATTCCCTACATTCCATACTGTATAAGCATCCATTCTTCTTTATACTTTTATATATAATATATAATATTATTCTCCCCAAGTTTTAAACTGAAAATGTGTGTAATTGTGGCGGGGGAGCTGATTCTTTGATGGAGGTCCATGTGTTAAATAACAAGAAATAAGAAATTATGAGTATAGGAATAGGTTGCCCCATATATATATATGGTGAATACAAAGTATTATCTCTTACTTCCTCCCCGTTATGGAGTTACATGGCAATTTATTTTTGGGACCAAAGCGGAATTTCTTTATTGATTTTCAAATTCCGCACTATGTACCCGAAACAGCTGTAATGATTGCTATAGAAGCATTCTGTTATCCATTGCATCATTCTGCGACATCACTTGCTGTTAGGACTGGAAACCCTTCCAGGTCCCAGATTCCACTCTATAATTATCTCACTTTCACAGTATGACCCACCAACTGGTATCCCAGATCCCTTAGTGTGAAGAGTAGTGGAAGTTCTAACTGTTCTATATATGAAGAATATCGACCGTTTAGGTATGACACTAAGATGTATTGACTGTCGAAGTCTAATACAGAGTGAACACGTATTGACTACCTAGTTCAATATGGTAGAGGGAAGTAGCTATCTAGAATAAGGTAGAGAGCTAAAATGAATAAGCAGAATCGACTGTCAAGTGCGATTCTGAATGACTACTCGAGAGTAAAGTAGAGTACTAGAGAGTCGAATAATAGAGTAGCGTGGATGTGGTCCACGCGAGTTGAGATAAAGATTGAGTTTTGACTAGTACAGTTCGAAACTCTGATAGAGTAGATAGCTAAAGCCCGTCTGTGACGGTCGAGACGATACACCAATCACAACTTACAGGACACTATAATGGGTGTCTGGGTAAGTCGTGGTTGCGGTGTAAAAAGTGTCTGTGAAGAGTCGATAGATTCTGACCATTCGATATACGAAGAATAGTGTTTATTCAACTACTATTAGCAGGTATTGACTGTACAGTACAATACCGTAGATTACTAGACAAGCAGTACTAGTAAGAAGACACGCTATGCATCACAAGAGCAACTGTACAGTTGCTCTTGACGGGTAGAATGAAAGAATGAATGAGTTGACCTTCACGGTACAACTCGTAGCTAGATGTAAAATAGATAATCAATGCAAAGCTGAATATCTAGAGTAAAGAGATAATAGCGCGAGTCGACTATAATGTCGACTAGCGCAAAGACCTTAGAGTGGAACTCGACCTTCGCGGTTCGAGTCCAAAGTATGTTAGTATGCGAGAGAATACTACCTTTATAGGTAGTTGAGACGTTACCCTTGACACCTCTCGCTATTCAACGTCTGGGTCGTTTACGAGGTGGTGTCTGCTGGGTAAAAAGTGTCTATCGTTTTGGTGCCGAGAGCGCCCATACATATACACAAAGCTTCGAACTACAAAATAAAGGTATGCTCGAAATATAGAAAGAATGTAAAGATAGAAAATAAAAGATAAATAATAAAGTACTATAATCCAACTATTATTCCTTAGTCCAATTATGCATATATGCATACCCTTTACAGTGCCCCCCAGTTCGAAGGGATGTGCTATACTAGGTGTCAAAGAGCATCTGGGACGCCGCCCCAAGCTTCCTGTGAGGATCCCCCAAGGTCCAAAATGATGTTTCCCCATCGTTCCCTTTTTACTCTGAAAGATTCGGCTATTCTCGCCCGAGCCAAATCACTAGAATTCCTGTACAAGGAGTTGGCCCATCGTCTGTAGGCTTTCTCTCTGCAATGAACGACTGCGCGGACACTAACTGGTGGAGCGGAAATCCGTGCGAGAAGAGGAGCATTGGGGAGGGGAAACGAAGATGCGGGCAGCGGGGCAGGAACGTGTGGCTGCGTGGTGGTCTCTGGCGTCAGGACGAGGGCTTCGAGTAAATCTACGAAGCCAGCAATAGAGAGGACACTCGCTGAGTCTGGGGGCAGACGGTGAAACTCCACTATGATGTGCTGGAACATAGAGAGTTTAATCTCCTGTGCTGCTCGCGCAAAGTTCTTCCCCTCTGCGAGATCCTCGAAGGAGAGATAGAAATCCTCCATTATCTCCGACAACAGAGCCAGACCGCGACAACCCTTAAGGCTCCCGTGAAGGACCGGTTGCTGAAGTACCGGCACTAGCTGTGATAGCACCCTTCTGACAGAAAACTGTTCAGAAGGGTAGTTGACAGCTACTCGCATCCAGAAAGTTGTGGATACGGGCTCAGTGGGGGGAAGCGGGCTGTCAGGGACGGGAATAGGGGATCGCTCTCGGAGAGGAGTGGTGGCTTTCTGCATCTCCTTCGCCTTTCTGCTTGCCATGGGAATGATGACGTCCGGTGTAGGAGGGTCCAAATCGACATCCATTCGCTCTTGTGGAAGGTCCTGGATAGGGCTACCTAAGGACACGCAATATGAATACGGAGAGTTGGGAGGGATACCCAGTGACGGCAGAAGTGGGGTCGGGACCGGTACAGCTTTTGGGGAGGGAGAGAGACGAGGCGCCAGAATCGGGGCTGAGGGAGTGTGTGCCGGAAGGAGGATGGGAAGGGGCCTCAACGTTGGTGAAAGGCGTGGGACTGGAATCGGGGAAGGTTCACGTTGGGCTGAGGGAGTGTGTGCCGGGTGAAGGATGGGAGGGGGCCTCGACATCCTAAGTGAGGCTGGGACCGGTACAGCTTTTGGAGAGGGAGGTAAATGAGGCGTTAGAATCGGGGCTGAGGGAGTGTGTGTAGGGTGAATGATGGGAAGGGGCCTCGATGTTGGCGAAAGATGTGGGACCGGAATCGTGGAAGGTTCACATTCCAGTGACTGTTGACTAGGGCGGTGACCCCTCCATACTCTGGATGATGGTCTCCGCATTTGTCTTTGGTTGGGGTCGCTGGTTACGAAGCGAACTTTAGACGGGAGAAGGAACCCTTCATGGCAATCCTCTCCCAGAGATCGGATGCTATGCACACCATTCCTGTTCTCGTCTTCCTCCTCATCCTCATCCGAGGAAAAATCAATTGGTCCCCTACGGTATTCTTTTTCTCGCTGGGGCAACATTTGACCGTCCCCTCGGGTAAGAACTATTCGTTGCAACTTAATGCGTCGAAGTAGTTCCCAGTCATAAAAGATGGTACCCTCCTTCTCCTTCCAGCTCTTGGTTCCCGTCGTCCTAATGCAAGGTGTCCCACCCTCACTATCATTGGTCTCCGCAAAGTCGGCCCATTTCTCTCCCGGGGGGGGAAGGATCGGCGCGGAAGCTCTGTTTCCGAATTGCGCTCTGTACTCACGCCGCTGCCCCTTGGAGGGGACTCCTTCTCTTGCTCCCCTCACCTCCTGTTGACTTCTATACTCAGCACGCCTTTCTCTTTTGCGGGTGAGCCTCCTTGCGTTGTGTTCTTCCATAAACATTTCCTGCTTCCGCATGATAGCAGCAACTTCCTCAGATGACGGTCTGACGGAGGGGCCTAACGGCTTGCTCCAATCCGTACCGGTATTTCCCCCTGGCTCATCACCAAAGGAGAAAGTCAACAGGGGGGTTGATTCTTGGGTACCCCGATTGCTCTCGACATTGTCTGTAAAGAGTGGTGGGTTCTGACCGCTCTATATACGAAGAATAGTGTTTATTCAACTACTATTAGAGAGTATTGACCGTCAGTACAATACTATAGACTACTAGACTGTTAGTACTAGTATAAGAACGCACTGCACGCCTCAAGAGCAACTGTATAGTTGCTCGCGATGGCTTAGAACAGTAAGATAACGAGTTGACCCTTTACGGTACAACTAGTAGCTAGAAATAAGAAAGATACTCAGCTAAAGACTGAGAGTCTAGGATAGAGTATTAGTAGCGTGAGTCGACTTCGGTGTCGACGAGCGCAAAATCTTGAAAGTGGAACTCGACCTTAGCGGTTCAAGTTCAAAAGGCTATTAGTAGACTAGAGAATGCTACCTTTATGGTAGCTGAGATACTACCCTTGACACCTCTCGTTATTCGACGTCTGAGTCGTTACGAAGTGGTGTCTGCTGGGTAAAAAGTTGTCTATCGTTTGGCGCCGAGGGCGCCCATACGTATACACAAAGCTTCGAACTACAAATCAAGGTGTGCTCGAAATATAGAAAGAATATAAAGAAAGAGAATAAAAGGTAAATAATAAGGTACTATAATCCAGTTATTATTCCTTAGTCCAGGTATGCATATATGCATACCCTTTACATTGTCTGTATGAGGCACACGGGTGATGAATCCCCCGCCGGTTGTGGATGTACTGGCTGTCGGGGCTCGCGGGACCTTTTTGAACTTAGGGAGGACTTGCTTGTTTTGTTGGAAAGGGAGCATTATAGCACGATAAAGTGGTGAAGTTGAAGATAGAGGGAAGGGCTGTAGATAGGTGAAGGACGTGGTGTGAAAGATAAAGAAAATTTATGCGAATTTACGTGTACTTTTTTATATATATTGAATTGAAACTCCGCTCGGTTGGTCGTTAAATAAAATTCATTAATTGTGGCTGGGTTTTGGGGAAATGTGTCCGCTGCCAATTAGTGGTTGTCCCAATCGACCGGAGGGATAGAAAAATGAAAGAGAATAAAAGCCAATGAGATGGCTCACTGAATAACTGAGATATTTCTGAAAGGAAGTTATGAAAGAGATGGAATAGATGATTCCTTGAGCGCATATATCCCGTTAAATGTTGAACAGCGCCTTGTACGCCCTCAGAAGTGCCGGAGCATTTCTGAGGTCAGTGCTGCTTAACCACGAATCCTCTTTGGGTCCATAACCTTTCCAGCGCACCCTAAATAGCAGAGGATTTCACTGTTTCCTATGTCCAACAATAGCTTCGACTTCATATTCTTCATGATCTGATTTCAACTCTCTTAGGTTCTCAAGTTGGGGTGTCGGACCTAGCTTGGAAGGAGAAGGTTGATATTTCCGCAGATGATCCCGATTAATGACTGGATGCATCGGATACTCCGGGGGGATCTTAAGCCTAAATACTTGAGAGTTCAATTTCTCAAGGACCTCGAATGGTCCAATTCATCTTTGTATTAGTTTCTTCCCTGTTCCCTTGACTTCCACCAGTTCGAGGGAGTGGGGGTTCACCAATACAAAGTCTCCCTCAGAGATATCTTCTACAGGTCTTTGCTTCTTGTTATACGCTCGTGTTTGAATCTCTTGGGCTCGAGCGATTGAATCCCGCACCATCTGCCGATGATTTTCTAGCTCGAGGATCCATTGGTCGGCCAGAGGGCTGTCTGATAGTTCTCTAGGAACTAGGGGTTCATCACCTCCTAGGACTCGAGACATTCCTCTTGGAAGGTATCCCATTAATAAGAAGGCCGGGGCGTAGTTTGTGGAACTGTGAACAGTCAAGTTGTATGTGTGAACAACTACCTCAATCCACTGGGACCAGCTTTCCTTAGCAGAAGCACAATAGGCTCGAAGCATCTGTTCTATGGTCGCATTCATATTCTCCGTTTGCCCATCCGTTTGAGGATGATGAGCCGAAGATACTGCAAGGGTGGTACCATAGATCTTACAGACTTCCCGCCAAAACCTGCAGGTCCATCTCTTATCCCAGTCACAGATTATTCAAGAGGGCAGTCCGAAGGGGCTTGCTACCTGTTTGACAAATATTCGTGTGAATCCTTCAGCTGTAAGGTTCGAAAAGGTAGGTATTGTAATAGCGTAACGCGTCAATTTATCAACGGCAACGAAGACTGCGGAATACGAATCCTTTCCTGAATTGGGTAGTCCAGTGATCAAGTCCATAGAAACTACCTCGAATGGCCTAAAAGGTACGTCAGCCGGTCTGAGGGCTCCTTGACGAGCGGTGCGATCGACTTTGGTTTTTTGGCAGATATCGCAGGTACGCACGTACGACACACAATCTTGTAGCATTCTCGGCCAAAAGAACCGGTCTTTCATCAGGTTGAACAACCGCTGGCCTCCGGCATGTGCTCCTCAAAAGGGTTATCATGCACCAACCTTAGAATCGAGTTAATCATGGTTCTGGGTACACAGACTCGACTTTTCCAGTCCGAGTCGTGAAAGTACAGGAGTCGGTTTGCTCCCACAAAGTAGTGAGAAGGAGTAACAACTGCGTTGGGTGAAGGGGTATCTAAAGCGTAGAGATTCCTGAAAACCGGGTCCTTTGAATAACCCTCTAGAAATTTCTTTATATATCCCTCCTCGATGCTGATTAGTAGCTGAGGATGACGCAATGCGAAGTCGGACTCGTCTTCCTGGTCGTTCCTTATTGCGTTATGAGTATCCCATTCTGACCGTCGGACCTTTTGAGTTACTCCGAAAGGCTCCATAGAATCGAGTATGGTAGAGAAGACCGCTTTCTTAGCGGGTTCGTCTTTCCATAGTTTTTCCTCAGTACTCTTGTCCAGAGAAGTCGAGGTGATAGCCTGCAAATCATCTCTAATAGGGCTCACGAAGGCTGGTACCCGAGGGAGTCTGGACAGTGGATCCACATTGCTGTGAACTCTCCCTGCTCGATGCAAAATCTCGAGACCTGGAAATGCAGCGTATATCACCCCCCATGCCGTTAGTCGACGATTAGTGTTCTCGTAAGATCTAGCCCATTGCAGAGCTGCATGGTCCGTAATGAGCAGGACATGTTCACCTTCAATGAAAGGTTGAAAGTGGACCAGTCCCTCCTTTGCTGCTAATGCTTCCCGTTCAGTAGCAGAATAGTTACGCTCCGCGCTTTTCAGTGTGCGACTCCAATATGCAATGACTCGTTCAACAGTAACTTCGGTCACCTCAAAAGTGGATCCCCACGAATCTGACCACTCAATCTCGGGCTGTTTGGTTTTGTACCGATGAACAAAGGATGGCACGTCCTGTGCACGGTCAAAAGCCAATTTGGCTTGAGCATAGATTTTAGTGTCCACTAAATCTCCTAAAGCCATCTTCTGGACTTGTTGGAGGCAACAACCCAAGGCAAAATCCGAAGCGTCCGTATACAATCGGTAGGGCATCCCACTAACTGGATGTCCCAGCACTGGAGCTGATCCTAATGCGGTTTTAACATCCTCATAAGCTCGGACATGTTCAGCAGTCCACGTCCAAGGTGTTCCCTTTTTTAGGAGCGAGAATAAAGGGGACACCATCCATGAATAAAATGGTATATATGCTGAAAAGTAAAGGACCATTCCAAGGAACCGTTGTAGATCAGAAACCTTAGTGGGTGGGGCCAATTCCAATATAGCGCGAACTTTTTCTTGGTGGGTTGAAAAACCCAGCCTAGATACTTTATGACCCAATAACAATATCGAATTATATCCGATAAAACATTTCTTGGGAGAGAGAGTGATACCGGCCGAAGCGATAGCGCCAAGCACCTGATTCAGGTGAAGCAAATGATCATCCCAGTTCTTAGAGAATATGACTATGTCATCGATGTAGACTAAACAAAAAATCCACAAGTAGGGTGCTAAAACTGTTTGCATGACGCGCTGAAATGTAGAGGGGCCGTTTCTGAGCCCAAATGGCATCCTTTTAAATTGCCACAGCCCTCTATGGGATCTAAAGGCTGTTTTGTGCTTATCGTCCTCCAACATTTCTAATTGAGTAAACCCTGCCAGCGCGTCGAAAGAAGAAAGAACATTTGACCCCGACAGCGCTTGCATAATCTCCGATTGATGTGGTAAAGGGAATTCGTCTGGAACAGTGAGATGGTTAAGTTTCAGATAGTCGATGACCACCCGCGGTTTACCATTGCAATATACTACAAAGGCTGGCACTCCCCAGGGGCTTTTAGATGGCTCAATGACACCCTGTTCGAACCAGGTATCCATTTGCTCGTCTATAACTCTCCTATTGGCAGGGGACGAGGGGAACATAGGCATGGATATGGGCTGAGTGCCCTCTGTCAAGGGGACAGGGACTCTACATTCCACTTGCCCTAACCGTCTGTCGACTCCGAAAGCCTTAATGTTCTCAGTCAGAACTGATCTGAGACGTGGCAGGACCTCCATTGGTATATCCGGTCCCAAATTGACTAACTTGTGAAGATCCTCTGAGGCAAATTTCTCATTATCAGCCACTGCAGCCGTCTTAGGACCAGGCGGTTCGAAATCGTCTGCAATCTCTGGTTCAACAGGTGGCTTAGGCCTTTCTGAGGTGACTTGACGGTCCTCCTCAAGTTGAGAGAGACTTTCGATAAGGTGTGCGATCTTGGTCGCGCCTGCTACCATTAAACCTTTCTCCTAGAGTGACCTGGGCTTGTGAGCCCAACGAGCAGGGTCATGAATTATCCCTATTGTCTCCCCTCGTCAGATAGTCTTAGGGGTTAGCGATGGATTGGCTAAAGGTACTGCCGCACTATTCCTTGAAATTGCCGTGATTGGTGTGGCTAATATAGAACCGTCCTCGTTTTGCAGTACAATTCCTTCAACAATCCATTCCTCGCCCTTTAGATCTTCAACAAAAATAGGCACTAGTCTGGCTGACTCTGGATCGATAGTGCAATCCTCCAAGGCTCGCGCGACTCTTTCAGTACGCACACCTTTATCGGGGAGAGAGGTGAGTTTGGATGACTCCTTCTCATGCTTCCCGAAAGGGGCCTTATTGACGGTGAAGGTCAAAGGTTGAGGTTCCTTAGAAGAGCTGGCTGGAATAAAACCCTGTCGTCCCGGGAGAATAAGTCTAGATCCCAACGGCTGATCTCTTAGAGTACCAATTTCATAATTAATATGGAAGTCTTCTCCCAAAAGAATTGGCACCGTCATTCCTCTAACGACATAAGTTTCTGCCGCGAACTTCAGTAACGTTCCACTGTCGTCCTCCAGGTAAATGGGGACATTAACATATCCGATAACCTTAGCGTTACCCGTGAGCTGGATTAGACATAATTTGAGTCCTTGTTTCAACTTATACATGCCCTGCAGTTCCTTGTAGAATTCCTCCGATATAAGGGAAAGATCCGCTCCCGTGTCCATTCGAATTTTAACGCGTTCGGGTGAATCGGGAGTTCCTACATGACCGAAAACATGGAGCGCTGCGACTCCTATGCTAGAGTAACCACTGGGAGGATCCCGTTTTCGATAAAGGATTGTAGTATCCTCCTTCATCAGATGACTGGGACGAGGGTATTGGATTCGAGGCCTCTTACTTTCCTTGCGCAGTGTTACGACCCGTTCCCGGATGTTTCAATATCCGACTTCCGGTCTCCCATTCCCGACTTCCGATCCCCGACTTCTGACTTTGACCTCCGACTACGGAACATCATAGTTACCGTATCATCCGCGTTCTTCGTTTGTTCCACATTTGGTAATTTGTCCGTTGACAAGTATTCACTCGTTTGTTGTTGTATTTCCGTCTTGGAATATTGTCTTCCTAATATGTCTTATTGTATTTCCGTTTTAAGAACACATCCGTTTCCGTCTTATTCTGGTCTCAGTTTGTAGTACAATAACGAGTAGACTTATATTAGTTTCCGCGAATTTGTACTTTACTTCAGATCTGATATCGACTTAGTTTCTTATTCCTCCTCCCGTCTTTCTGTACGCTCGATATTCGGAACTCTTCGGAACTCTGAATATCCATATCTTCCGTCGTTAGTTCACTTCTGAAATTAAGGACACTGAGCGTTTGCGTAGAGGCGCAGCACATAAGCTGAAGCCGACGTCCTGACCCTATCCACGAGTTCCCGACTTCCCGGTGACTTCCCGATAGTTCCGGAATAAGTTCCCGACACGGCACTTAACACGCAGGGACAAGATTACGTTCCTGCGTTCACTTCGGCAAGGAACACGCTTCAAAGGGGAATCCAATACTGGATCATCGTCGCTGTCCTCCGAATCCGAATTCTCGTATGGTAGTAAATCGGGGGGGTTCCCGGGATCAAACGGGAATGTGTCAACATCAGCTCCAGGCGAACAGAGCGAATTCGAACTGATTTGTTCGTGAGAATCTCCAGTCTGACAGTAGTCCTCGGTCAGGCCTTCAAGGTCCTGCCGATGAACACTCAGCCGGTCTCCTTTTTCGAAGAAATCTGCGGCGAGTATGGATACGTAAGCTTCAGACAGAAGAGCTTCACCAGTCGTTCAATTTTCCTCCCTCACTAATTTGTCTTCGACATGGGGAGAATAAATGGAAACAAAAGTCAATTCGTCATCAGAGTTATTTACTTGTTCTTGTATAGATAGTCCATGAACCGCTTCATATAACCTTTGCTCCTCAGCTTCCTCCGACATATCCTGTGTGGAGCATTTGTTGATAGAGACATAATGAGACATTTTGCCAGCTTGAGGGCAGTCTATCTTAAAATGCTCCGGACTTCCACATATCCAACATTCCTTGGTGGGTTTGACCGAACTCCTCTTGTTACTCCTCTCGAAGAACATTTTTCCGTGACGCTTTCCCTGTTTTGGATCAGCGACGTCTGGAACGGTCCTTCTCGTCAAGCCTCTCTCGTTAGTCTCACTAACGAGAATATGGTTAGGTGAAGAGGAGTCGCCGGTGACTCTAAAATCCAATTCTTGACCCTCCGATAACATTACACGCGGTTTCTGGAACCTGTAACGTTCCCGGTGTGTTTGGACCCAAGCGTTAATCAGAGCTTCTTGCAGGTTATTAGCATAAGTCTGTAAACTCATGATATTATCGATGGGTTGTCCTTGAAGAAGGTAGAGCCATTCCGTAGGCAGTGTGAGAATGAGTCTGCGTGTCTCATCCCCTCTGTCCTGGTGGAACCCGTACAGGAAACGATAAAGTTTAACTCTCCATTGGATATAGTGGACGGGTGTCTCACGATCGTGACCAGCCTGTTGAAATTTCATAGCTTCCCATTCTAAGGCTAAGGATTCACGCCAACGAGTTCTGAGCAATCCTTCGACGATACCCCAAAGAAATGACCCATGAGATTGACTGAATTCAGTACGATGCTCACGGTCTAAGGTGCTCCACCAGACCTTAGCGTGCCCCTTGAGTCATCTTGGCAGAGCAACTCCTAAGATTGCACTCATAGAGTCTGATATCTCCACGAGACTCATGATATCCATGATATAGTCCAGGGCTTCGGATTGAGCTCCATCGTATTCAGGGAGATCAGACCATTTGATCTTGAGGTCGTTGGTGTTAAGAGTGACCTTCTTGTCCTTAGGTAAGTCATCAATAAGCGCGCTAGCTCGAGACCGCATCGGAGTTCGAAAAGGGGTATTAGGCACTCCATTGTGGCGTTCCCCACGTCCTGAGTTTCCTCCCCGGTCTGAAGTATTCGAACTCCCAGATGAATCGCTAGGGGGTCCTCCTGATGGCAAGAAAGGGTTTGAAGCGATCGGTAGAGAATGGCGGGGACCGTCTGGATTAAGCGATCCTCGACCAGCAACTGGGCCAGCTATGCCCTCAGTGAATGCCGTGGAGAAGGACGGTCGACCCTTGTTGGCGACTGATCAGTTTCTGAGAGTGGTCACTTCATCCCTGAAGTTAGGGCTGTTGGAGACTCCCTCAAATGCGACGCGAGAGCGGTGATCTCCCTGGAAAGACATTAGGCCCAGTTCCATCGCGATTTGTCTCTCGATCTCCGTCGCGTTCAGAAGTCGACACGGCTGGGGTTGATGGAAGGGAGTGCAGACCTCAATCCTCTTCTCCTGAAGGTGTTCTATCACTTGCGTCCTCAAGTCCAGTGGAAAATCCTCCAATATTATGGGACGGTTGAGAGAATGCAGAAAATGAGTATCAGGGGACCCATTTAAATTGCGAACGAACGAATTGGTCATGGAGATAGGCGAATCAGGGACCTGGATCGAGTCGTTATAGGGGAGGAGTACCTCTAAAACCATCTTATCAAGTCTTCTTTGGTTTCGCTTCAACCGACCTCTTAAAGTGAGGTATGCCAGCGATAGATTTGGCATGACTCCATTGAGGGACTCCTCCAACATACGGATGTACATGTACTGGTAGTCAACCTTAGGCACAACATGATCTCCGCCAAGCAGGACATGCAGGATCTGCAACACATCATCATGCGTACGAAGTGCTTCAAGGAACATAGAAAACACCTCCCGCTTGAGAATTCTTCTTCCTCCTTCCATAGTAATCGTCACCTCGTTCGACCATTCAGGAATCGATTGGGTCAAATCCTCAAGGTTCCCTGGTTGTGTGAATAAATCCCGCGCTGATAAAATCGCTTGATAACACCCTAACCAGACTGCTACAGTCTCTGGTAGAATAGGGTAATCCGTACTGTACTCCTCCACGAAGGGGGTAACCTGATCCTCGGGGATTCGATCGGTGTAGTACATATCCCATTTGTAATCGATGGGCTGGGCGTAAACCATATGACCTCCGAGGAACTGCTTAAGGATGACCTGTCTCGGAGGGAATATGAGAACAGGCGTGGGTGCTCGATTAGACTCAACGTTAACTCCAGGGGTGTCCAACTGCTTGAGTAATGAGCGTTCCTCAGGTGGATCGGGGGGAGTGTTCATTGACGATCCAACTACTACTCCGGGGGAATCCTCTGGAGGAGGTGATCCTGAAGGAAGCTGGGGAATGTTCGTAGACGATCCAGCTACTACTCCGGGGGAATCCTCCGGAGGAGCTGATCCTTGAAAAGTCGACGAAGACTTTCTCAGGGTGACGTTATGGGGTGGTTCTAGGTTAAAAGATTTTTGACGAGGCATGGAGCTACCTGGCGTTGATGAAGGCCTAGATGTTTGATTCTTGCCCGTAGTCATTCGCGTGTTCAGGTCTTAGTAGTCAAATAATAAGTTTTTCCTCGTAGGAAAAGAACGGTCTGGCTCGGATCACCACTGTGAAGAGTGGTAGAAGTTCAGACCGTTCTATATACGAAGAAATGAGTAGAAGAGGAGGATATTGACCTATTCGGTGCAATATAAGAGAAAGTGAGAGAAAGAGCACAAGATGACGAAGGAGTCAACGAGTGCGATGGTTCGAGTGGAGGCCTCCACTATTACAGTTCGAGGCCAGAAGTGTTTAGTAGTTCAGATATTGCTACTTATGTAGTAGCTGACACGTTACCCTGATCACTGCTCGTAGTAGACCTAGTTTGTGTCTTACGAGTGGTGGTTCTTGGGTTAAAGTGTGTCTGTCTCTTTTGGCGCTGAGAGCGCCCATATGTATACACAAAGCTTCGAACTACAAAATCAAGGTGTGCTCGAAATATAGAAAGAATATAAAGAAAGAAAATAAAAGGTAAATAATAAAGTACTATAATCCAGTTATTATTCCTTAGTCCAGGTATGCATATATGCATACCCTTTACAGACAATGTCGAGAGCAATCGGGGCACCCAAGAATCAACCCCCCTGTTGACTTTCTCCTTTGGTGATGAGCCGGGGGGAAATACCGGTACAGATTGGAGCAAGCCGTTAGGGCCCTCCGTCAGACTGTCATCAGAGGAAGTCGCTGCTACTATGCGGAGGCAGGAAACATTTATGGAAGAACACAACGCAAGGAGGCTCACCCGCAAAAGAGAAAGGCGCGCTGAGTATAGAAGTCAACAGGAGGCGAGGGGAGCAAGAGAAGGAGTCCCCTCGAAGTGACAGCGGCGTGAGGACAGAGCGCAATTCAGAAACAGAGCTTCCGCGCCGATCCTTCCCCCCCCGGGAGAGAAATGGGCCGACTTCGCGGAGACCAATGATAGTGAGGGTGGGATGCCTTGCATTAGGACGACGGGAACTAAGAGCTGGAAGGAGAAGGAGGGTACCATCTTTTATGACTGGGAACTACTTTGACGCATTAAGTTGCAACGAATAGTTCTTACCCGAGGGGACGGTCAAACGTTGCCCCAGCGAGAAAAGGGATACTGTAGGGGACCAATTGATTTTTCCTCGGATGAGGATGAGGAGGAAGACGAGAACAGGAATGGTGGGTACAGCATCCGATATCTCGGAGAGGATTGCCATGAAGGGTTCCTCCTCCCGTCGAAAGTTCGCTTCGTAACCAGCGACCCCAACCAAAGAGAAACACGGAAACCGTCATCCAGAGTATGGAGGGGTCACCGCCCTAGTCAACAGTCACTGGAACGTGAACCTTCCACGATTCCAGTCCCACGTCTTTCGCCAACGTCGAGGCCCCTTCCCATCCTTCACCCAGCACACACTCCCTCAGCCCCAATTCTAACGCCTCATCTACCTCCCTCCCCAAAAGCTGTACCGGTCCCAACCTCACTTAGGATGTCGAGGCCCCCTCCCATCCTTCACCCGGCACACACTCCCTCAGCCCAACGTGAACCTTCCCCGATTCCAGTCCCACGCCTTTCACCAACGTTGAGGCCCCTTCCCATCCTCCTTCCGGCACACACTCCCTCAGCCCCGATTCTGGCGCCTCGTCTCTCTCCCTCCCCAAAAGCTGTACCGGTCCCGACCCCACTTCTGCCGTCACTGGGTATCCCTCCCAACTCTCCGTATTCATATTGCGTGTCCTTAGGTAGCCCTATCCAGGACCTTCCACAAGAGCGAATGGATGTCGATTTGGACCCTCCTACACCGGACGTCATCATTCCCATGGCAAGCAGAAAGGCGAAGGAGATGCAGAAAGCCACCACTCCTCTCCGAGAGCGATCCCCTATTCCCGTCCCTGACAGCCCGCTTCCCCCCACTGAGCCCGTATCCACAACTTTCTGGATGCGAGTAGCTGTCAACTACCCTTCTGAACAGTTTTCTGTCAGAAGGGTGCTATCACAGCTAGTGCCGGTACTTCAGCAACCGGTCCTTCACGGGAGCCTTAAGGGTTGTCGCGGTCTGGCTCTGTTGTCGGAGATAATGGAGGATTTCTATCTCTCCTTCGAGGATCTCGCAGAGGGGAAGAACTTTGCGCGAGCAGCACAGGAGATTAAACTCTCTATGTTCCAGCACATCATAGTGGAGTTTCACCGTCTGCCCCCAGACTCAGCGAGTGTCCTCTCTATTGCTGGCTTCGTAGATTTACTCGAAGCCCTCGTCCTGACACCTCCCACAGAGACCACTACACAGCCACACGTTCCTGCCCTGCTAGCCGCGTCTTCATTTCCCCTCCCCAATGCTCCTCTTCTCGCGTGGATTTCCACTCCACCGGTTAGTGTCCGCGCAGTCATTTGTTCCAGAGAGAAAGCCTACAGACGATGGGCCGACTCCTTGTACAGGAATTCTAGTGATTTGGCTCGGGCGAGAATAGCCGAATCCTTCAGAGTAAAAAGGGAACGATGGGGAAACATCATTTTGGACCTTGGGGGATCCTCACAGGAGGCTTGGGGTGGCATCCCAGATGCTCTTCGACACCTTGTATAGCACATCCCTTCAAACTGGGGGGCACTGTGAAGGGTATGCATATATGCATAATTGGACAGTGGATTAATATGCACATTATAGTACTATATTAACTAGTTTCTATTTCTTTCTTTAATTCCCTATATCCTTCGAGCATACCCGTATTTCTTAGTTCGAAGTCTTGTGTATACCTATGGGCGCTCTCGGCGCCAAACGATAGACACCTTTTACCCAGCAGACACCACCTCGTAACGACCCATACGTCGAATAGCGAGAGGTATTGTGAAGGATAAGTCATATAGGAGGTGCGGTTAAAGGCTCTAAGCCTTACTCCTTAACCGCTTTATAATCTCATTATTCTCTTTATGTTCTATATTTTTATTCTATTTCTATATCTCATAAATACGGGTCAAACCCCCTTTATTTAGTTCGAGAGTCCATGTATGCTTGTGGGCGCTCTCGCCCACAAGAAGTATGCACATGTCACAGGTAGTAGTCACACAGATAAAAACTCAGACACCTTTCCACCCCGACAACCATCACCTGCACACGCAAGTACTGGTTCGGGGCCTAGTCTGAAACTAGTCTTCGCTCTATCTCTCTTACTATATCTACAGTAACTACACTTCACACTGAAACAGTCGAAGTCAGTTACTACCACTCGACTTGACTTCTACCTCTTGGTTCGCGCAGTAAGAATATCCATTGTAGTTCACGTTCTTAGAATATTCTCTCTCCCTCACAATATATACTTTCTCTCCGCTACTTGGCCGTTCGTTCAGCTAGCTACGCAATCGGACCGTACCGCAAGGTCGATCCACTCTTGTAATTATTTACTGATTGCACCTTAAGGGTCAATCGTAATCTATACTTGATCACTTCAAACTACTAGTCGGTTGTATATCGTACTATCGTTAGTCAATAACGATCGCACATTGAGTAGTAAACTACCCGACCCTTTACAGTGGTGATCCGGGCCAGACCCTCATTCACTGCGATCGACACGAACATTCAGCTAGTAGTAGTATTATGACCTTAACCAGTGGCGGAACCTCCCGAATTCCTACGCCTTCAGGTGCCCCTCGGACGAGAAAGGAATACCCCGACCTAGGACTACCCAGTAATGTCACGATGCGGAAATCATCTCTAATGACTCAAGAGACCGATACTGTCTTGGAGCCCTCACAAGGTGGACACGGGCTTCCTGTTACGACCGGACAATCCCGCCGGACTCCGGGCACTAACCCATACGCCCCCACGCGCTACAAGCACCAATCGTCTGTTTATAGGATTTCCCGCCCGGACTCTGTTATGACAAGACTCGTTACGTTTGACCTCATTACGACACATCAGTCACCGGACTTTCCCCGGACTCCGTCTCTGTCTATGTCCGTCTTCGTCCCACGCATCAGTCACTGGTCCCCGCTTAGAATCCCGTCACCGCTCTAATCGAGCCCCGTTTCCCGTTTTAATCAAATGACCTGTCACGATTTAGGACTCCGCTCCCGCTCCATTTCCCGTTATGGGTTATGCTTTGTCACGATTTGGACTCCACTCCGTTCCGTTCCGTTCCTAACACCAATTTGGTGTTTACTATTCCCATTTCATGTTTTGTTAGTTTTCGTTTCGTTATTACTGGATTTGGTATGTCATGCATTCCACGGTCTATATAAACTGGCAGATGTTGTACATACAATCCAGTCAGAAAATTAGCTTAGATTCCCCCCAGTAATCTAATAATATTTTCCGCTCTAAAACCTTACTTGATTCACATCGCTCGCACTAGTCGGAGCCCACGGGCTCCGGCGCATCTATCTCTCTCAACCAACTCGACTCACGACCCACGACCCCCGACTTACGACTTACGACCCACGAACCCCGCCCGGATTCCCTGGGATCCCCGTCCGTCCGTTTGAAATTGGACAACACGATCTAGCGAGGGCGCAGCCTATAAGCTGAAGCCAAGTCCTACCGGATATCCCGTGGGTTTCTCCGGAAACCCGGCCTGTGTGTGTATCCTAACACTTCCCGCGAGTGATTCTACTGAAACGAGCAAGAATAACTCCTATTTTAAGTCATCGGAAACTCTCGGACTCCTTACCGCTCGATCAAACAGAAACGACACCAGTCTGAAATTTCCACTGCCTCAAGTGATGCTACAGAATCCCTTCAGAGGTCAGATATATTTCGCTGAACCGGTAAATGACAAATGGGATAAATACTACTTGGGACAAATTGAAGAAAAGGAAGTTGACGCAGTAGCCTCGGATTACTCAGACAGATACCCCAACATGCCGAAGGAGGTGTCCGTCTGGTTAGGCAGATTGAATAGCATCGTGATCACTGATTCTTTCTTTTCCCAAACCGGTACTATAGATCAGCTAGCAGAGCAACTCCCCGAGTGGTCTGAGGAGCTCGTTACTATTAATGTCGCCGGAAGAGGACGTGTAAAGCTAGCGTTATTCGAACGGATTCTTGACCTAGTGGCCATGCACGACGACACGTTACAGATCTTATACGTGATCCTAGACCAGGGCGGATCGGTACCTAAGGTGGATTACCGGTATCTTTATATGCGTACACTGGAAAGATCCCTATACGAAGCTTCTCCGAACCTCCCATTCGCCTATCACAGCCTGTGACACAGGCTCATTCGCTGCCGTGAGAAATGAGACAAGTTGTTTATGGAAGTTCTTCACTCCTATGACGATAGTACCCAGGTTCCCGCTTCCCCGGCTCACACATCCAAAACTTTCATTCGAGATCTCCAAGGATCTCCCGGCACTAGCTTTCTGCGCTTTCTCAATCGTAAGTCTATCCTCGAGAGTTTTCCCCAAGACACGAGGGAGGAGATCTTGGGAAGACTCCACGAGAAATCTATTGCACCTGTTCTTCTGGCCAGCGGAATCAAGACCCTCGGCATCTCACCCCAGGATGACCTCGGACTAGGAACTTCAAACAGACCATGAAGGAACGAAGAGCCAGATACTCCCCACTGTAGAGTTGCTTTTGGGTCCGAGGTAGCTTCTCCCTTTATGACGGTTAGTCACTCCAACGTCCCTGTTAGATCCGTCGCAAATCGAAACCGTTCTTCCTTCACTACCACATTCATTGAAGGAATCACTGGACAAATACCCGGGAGGGGAACTTCTTACCTGAACAACAATCTCCCTCCTTTGCCAATTTCATGGGCCCCCTTCTTTCCCCCAGGAGGGCCGCCTGGGGATTCTTCTGATGGATCCAGCGATTCGGATTACAGAAGGGACTGGGACGAGAGAAGGCGAAACCCGAAAAATTTAGGAGGCCCAGCAAGCACTAATAAGAACACTAAGAGTGCCGCTCCCGACACTGAAATTGGGAAGTTGACCTTGAACACCAATGATCTCAAAATCAAATGGTCAGATCTCCCTGAATATGACGGCTCACAATCTAAGGCACTGGACTACATAATGGATGTTATGAGCTTGTCGGAAATCTCAGAATCCATGACGACGATTCTAGGCATCACTCTTCCCAGACAACTTAAAGGGAACGTGAAAATCTGGTGGACTACTTTGGATCATGAGCATCGCACTGAATTCAGTCGATCGCACAGGTCTTTCCTTTGGAGTATAGTTGAAGGGTTGTTGGGTACATGATGGCGTGAATCCCTGTCCCTATAATGGGAAGAAATGAGGTTTCGCCAGCCCCATCATGACCGTGAAACCCCCGTGCAGTATATTCAAAGAAGAGTTAAACTCTACAGATTTCTATATGGATTCTACCAAGAAAAGGAAGAGGAGACCCGCCGGTTAATACTTACCCTACCCACGGAATGGTTATACTTAATACAAGGGCAAGCCATCGATGACGTCATGAGCCTCCAAGCACACGCCAATAACCTACAGGAAGCTCTAATTAATGCCTGGAATCAAACGCATAGAGATAGATTTCGCCCCATTAGACCTCAAGTTATGGTCGTGGAAAAAAACAAATTAGAAGTGGAAGCCCTGGAGCATACTCCAACTTCTCCCGATTCCATCCACCCCCATCAGGTCCTTTCCAGCGAAATAGATGACAAGGGCATGACGAGGACTCCCAGAGCAGGAAGGACTGATCCAACGCGAGGGAAACGACACGGGAAACTCTTCTTCGAGAGGAGCAACAAACGGAGTAGCACTAGACCCCCCAAAGAGTGCTGGATTTGTGGGAGCACAGAACATTTCAAAATTGACTGTCCTCACTCAGGTAAAATGGCTTATTACGTCTCATTGAATCTATGCTCCGGGCAGAATCCTTCGGAGGAGGCGGAGGAGCAAAGGCTATATGAGGCAGTTTACGGACTAAGTACAGGAACGCAAGTATATAATGTCGAAAGCGAATCAATTTTCATTCCAGCTTATACTGTTACCCCTGAAGATCACGAAATAATTGAGAGGTCACCCGGAGACAAAGAACTCCAACGTGGGGAAGTATACATTTCTATATCTCATGAGGATTTCGTTGAAAGAGGAGATTGTTTGGAAGTGCACTGTCAGCACCGCGAAGGTCTGTCAGGGTTTAAGAGTTCCTCAAACAATATACCGCCATCGATTGAAGAAATTGCGGACGAGGAAATGTCTATTGATCGGGTTGCCTGCCTTAACAAGCAACATCTCATAGAAGACATCAGGAACGATATGGAGGAGGAAACCTTTCCTTTCGACCCTGGACTTCCTCCTGACCTCTTGATCAGTGATGAATCGGACTCGGAGGGGGAAACAGATGTGACCGCCTCGATGACTGCCTCGAACAGACGACTACGTCGGGATGCTGAACTAGCCCTTAGAAAAGAGGTAAAACGACCTAGAATACAATATCCCCGATCCAGTAAGCTAATGAAAGAGGACTCCTCAATCATATACCGAAAAAGGGAGCCACCGGGAGGATATTCTAGTGTTGGTGTTTCAGCACTACATATACTCGGAGGAGTAGGGAATCCCGATTGCGAAGAACCAATCAAAATTAGACTGGATACTGGAGCCGATTTGTCTCTCATATCAGAGGAATTCTACCGAAAACTGAAGGATCAACCTAAGCTGAAGCAAGGACTTAAACTGCGATTAATACAGCTTACCGGGAGTGCCCGAGTACTGGGTTATATTAACGTCCCCGTCTACCTTAAGGATGATAAAGGGACCCTGCTGGGATTCAATGCGGAAACCTACGTAGTATGAGGGATGACCGTACCTATCCTCCTAGGAGAAGACTTCCATATCAACTATGAGATAGGAACGTTGCAAGATCAACCCCTGGGATCAAGATTAATCCTCCCTGGGAGGACAAGATTCATTCCTGCCAGCTCCTCCAACGAACCTGTCCTGTTGGCCTTTTCAGTCAACAAGATCTCGCTGGAAGATGAACTAATCGCGCTGACTAATCTAATGTCTAAACACGACAAGGGCATGTGCGCTGAGAGAGTCGCGAGAACCCTAGAAGATTGCACGATAGAGCCCGAGTCGGTTAGGTTAATACCCATCTTTACCGGGGATCTAAAGGACGGGGAATGGATTGTGGAGGGCATAGTTTTACAGAACGAAGATGGGACTATCCTTGCTGCCCCCACGACCGCTATCTCTAAAGAAAAAGGTATAGTACCACTGGCTAATCCGACCTTAACTCCTCAAACTATCAGAAGAGGAGAGATCATAGGTTTGATTCACGATGCCCGAGTCTGGGCCCAGAAACCTCGATCCCAAGCAGAAGAGGAATCAATGCGAGTCGCAAGCTCAAAGATTGCCCACTTCATAGAAAGTATTTCCAGGCTAGAAGAAGACAGCGCCTCCAGTCCTCGACCATCTATGGTATCTCCAGAGAACGAGACAGTAGATGACTTTGATCCCGCAGGCCCGAAGACTTCGGAAATTCCCTCCTTAGAGAAGCTCTCCTCACAGGATCTGCATAAATTGGTCAACTTAGGACCTGACGTTCCTCCTGACGTTATGCCTCGCCTTAGCTCAATATTGACTCAGAACGTGCAAGCGTTTGGAGTTGACGGCAGACTGGGGCAAGTAGATAGCAAGGCCACTATCCTGCTGAAAACTGATGCGCAACCAGTGTCTGTACCGATGTTTCAAACTTCCCCTGCCAACAGGAAGGTCATAGATGAGCAAATGGACACCTGGTTCCAGCAAGGAGTCATCGAACCTTCGAAAAGCCCTTGGGGAGCGCCTGCCTTCGTAGTCTATTGCAATAATAAACCTCGTGTAGTTATTGATTATTGAAAACTGAATGGCCTTACTATCCCGGATGAGTTTCCATTGCCTCGACAATCAGAAATTATGCAAGCACTCTCGGGATCCAACGTTCTATCCTCGTTTGATGCCCTAGCCGGGTTTACTCAACTGGAAATGCTGGAGGAAGACTGACACAAAATGGCCTTTCGATCACATCGAGGACTATGGCAATTCAGAAGGATGCCCTTCGGATTAAGGAATGGACCCTCCATTTTTCAGCAAGTCATGCAAAACACATTGGCACCCTATCTGTGGATATTCTGTCTAGTCTACATAGACGATATATGTAGTAATCTTTTCTAAAACTTGGGAGGATCATATCGAGCACCTGGACCGAGTCTTACAAGCAATAATTTCAGCTGGCATCACTCTTTCTCCAAAAAATGCTATGTAGGCTACAACTCTATTCTCCTGCTTGGACACAAGGTGTCGCGGTTAGGTTTTTCGACCCATCAAGAGAAAGTACGAGCCATATTGGAATTAGCAACCCCAACTAAGGTGTCTGAACTCCAACGTTTTCTGGGCATGGTTTTGTACTTCTCGGCTTACATACCCTTTTATGCATGGACTGTATCCCCGCTTTTCTCGCTACTCAAAAAGGGCACACGATGGTCTTGGGGAGTAGATCAGGAACGAGCCTTTAACGATGTCAAGGTAGCCCTGAGTTCTTCTCCGGTTCTAGCACACCCCGCAATCGGAATGCCCTACTGTCTCTACACGGACGCCTCTGACTTCACCCTAGGTTGCTGTTTGCAACAAGTACAAAAAATGACGCTACGGGACCTAAAGAACATGAAGATCTATACCCAAGCGAAATCAGCATTCGAGCAGTCAAAACCAGTACCAACATTTGTCACCCATTTTAAGACCAAAGTTCCCGAGGTCACTTGGAGGGACTCCTGGGCAAAAACATTCGAGGATACTCGCATTACAGTAGAGCGGGTTATCACGTACTGGAGTCGTACCCTCAAGAAACCGGAATGCAACTATTCAGCCACAGAGAGGGAAGCATTAGCTGCTAAGGAAGGCCTGGTTCATTTTCAACCGTTCGTGGAAGGGGAGCACGTACTCCTCATCACGGACCATGCCGCTTTACAATGGGCCAGGTCATATGAGAACACCAATCGATGACTGGCCACATGGGGGGCAGTGTACGCAGCATACCCAGGTCTCGAGATACTACATTGTGCTGGACGAGTACACAGTAACATTGATCCCCTATCCAGACTACCACGAGTACCCCACTCAGTGAGTCCAGCTGGAGATGATATCCCGACAATTGTTTCAAGCTTGCTCAGCAAAGGAACCGAGAAGAAAACACAAGAGGATAACCCTGCGAGGAGAGCCGTCTTTGTCACACAACGAGAACTTGTAGAACCCATTGGAACCCCAGAGGAGACGACACCCCACAAACCGAATGGGACCTGTATAACCTCCCCAGAGACGACGAAGTTGATGAATTGTCATTCTGTGCGTTAAACCCTCAGCTGCTCGTAAGCATCAACGAGAGATTCCTGAAAGAGTTCTCGGAAGGATATCGGAAGGACCCCGCCTTCAGAAGCTACTACGTCGAGGAACTGAAATCCCCAAACGCCGTAGCCACCCCTTCACATTTCTTCATCGGAGAAAAGGGATTGTTGTATTTTCGCGATTCGGACTGGAAAAGTCAGATCTGCATTCCCAACAATATGACAACCACCATTCTAAAGCTGATACACGATAATCCCTTCAAGGGAGCTCATGCAGGAGGGCGTAGACTATTCCTGCTCATGAAAGACCGCTTTTTCTGGCCTAGAATGTTACAGGATTGCGTGGCGTATGCTCGCAGTTGTGACACCTGTCAGAAGACGAAAATCGATCACTCCGCACTGCAGGGAGCCCTCAGACCAGCTGATGCACCTTCTAAGCCATTCGAAGTAGTCTCCATGGATCTCATAACAGGATTACCGATTTCTGGCAACGACTCTTACTCAGCCGTTTTCGTGGTGGTCGACAAGCTGACACGCTTCGTTATCTGTGAATGCACCTTTTCCAACTTGTCCGCCGAAGGATTCGCACAGATCTTTGTAAACCGAGTGGCGTCTCCTTTCGGACTACCCTCCAGGATTATCTGCAATAGAGACAAAAGGTGGACCTGTAGGTTCTGGAGAGAAGTTTGCAAGATATACGGAACCACCCTAGCTGTCTCCTCCTCTCACCACCCACAGACGGATGGGCAGACGGAAAATATGAACGCCACCCTTGAACAGATGCTGAGGGCTTACTGCTCATCAGCCAAGGAAGAATGGTCAAAATGGATTGGAATAGTAGCCAACACTTACAACTCCACCGTTCATAGTTCAACTAACTATGCTCCCACCTTCCTTTTAATGGGATACCTACTGAGAGGAATGTCCAGAGTACTAGGAGGAGACGATCCGATAATCCCTAGGGAATTGTCTGAAAGTCCTATGGCGGACTCATGGATAGTGGAATTGGAAAGCCACAGACAAGTGGCAAGGGACTCAATCACCCGAGCACAAGAAACTCAAGCTTGATCCTACAACAAGCATCGAAGACCAGTCGAAGAAATCTCAGAGGGGGATCTAGTATTAGTCAACCCCCATTCCTTAGAATTGGTAGAAATTAAGGGTAGCGGAAGTAAATTAATCCAACGACGCATCGGACCATTTCAGGTTCTGGAGAAAATCAATTCCCAAGTCTTTAGACTCAAAATACCCCCAGAGTACCAAATGCACCCTGTCATTAATCGAGCCCACCTTAAGAAATACCACTTGTCCCCGGAAGTGTTTGGCCCTCGGGAAGTATTCAAGAACCCTAGAGAGCTAGGTTCAAATGAGGAAGAATACGAGGTCGAAGCTATTACTGGCCACACAAAACTTCGAAATTGTCTACTTTTTCGAATCAGGTGGAAGGGCTATGGACCGGAGGAGGACTCCTGGCTAAATAGCACTGACCTCCGAAATGCCCCAGCTCTACTCAGAGCGTACAAAACGCTGCATCGGATTTGATGATGGGTATATGCAGTTTCACCAAGAACCCGGAACCACTTCCCTCCCGAGAATGCAGTCTATTTCTTTCAATCTACTCGACAATCAACCCTAATTTTAACCTTTATTTTCTTTTTCTAAAAATTCAACTTCAGCTACCTCGTCTTCACTCCACAATCACCAACCTTTAGTCTATCACCTCCTTATCTCGTGTCAACAACCGAGCGGAGTCTTAATCCCTAGGATACGAGAGACGTAAAGTCACTTAAGAATCTCTGACCTCTCTTTACCTTCAACCACTACCATCACACAACTCTCGTGCGACCCGCAACTATAACATGTCCCAACCACCTCTCTCGAAGTCCAAATTCCCGAAGTTCAAAAGGATCCCACGAACACCTGCCACGAGCATCTATGGAACCCTGCCTCCACTTCCTCGGGACCACCTCGCACTGAAATAGTCGAGCACCCTTTCTCTTACCATGAGGCCCCCGCCTCTAATTCCTCGAGCTATTCCTTGACACACTGGAGATCAACAGAGACTGCCTCGAGAGCCGCTCACGATTCTCAAGGGCCACCTCACACCGAAAGGGTCGAGACACTCACTCCTTGCCGCCAGGCCCCTCCCTCCAGATATTGGGACCTAAAGGACCTCCCTTGGGATGGACCCCCCATTCGACCATCCCCATCCCCCCCACCCGAGGAAGTAGCCCGGAAGCGTCGCGACAAGGAGGAGCATCACGCCCAAAATCAACAAGAGCTCAAGGACCTTAAAAGAAAGAGGAGGGAGAAGTTCGTACAAGATCGGTTAGCCAGGGGAGGACTGGAAGGCGTACCTTCAAAAGCCCAAAGGAGAGAGAGCAGGATGCGGGAGGGCTATGCCCCCATCCTACCAATTCTCCCTCCCCCAGGGATGAAATGGACGGATTTTGTAGAGACCGAGGAGAGTGATAATGGAACCCCCTGCATACGTGCCACTGGCGCTAAAAGCCGGAAAGGGAAGGATGGTACTACCTTTTATGATTGTGAATTAGTCAGACGGATTAAACTCCGAAGTATCCAGCTGACCCGAGGAGATGAAAAGGAACCACCATCAGGGACCAACCCTCCTCAAGGACCAGCACAGAAAAGGTTTCGGGTCAGCCCCACCGACCTCTCTTCAGAGTCGGAGGATAGTGATACCACCTATCCATGATACGGGGCGAAGTATCTGGGGGAGGACTCGTTCGAAGGATTCTTACTACCAAGACCCATACACTTTGTCTCTAGCGATCCAAATCAGAGAAGGGAACTTAAACCAACCATCAGAATATGGCGTGGATACCAACCTGACAAGACCTCGATTGGCATTGCCGCAGAAAACCCCGTTCCACCCTCTGCCACACCTCCCCCTTTACCCATTCCCATCCTAGAGTTACAGGAACATGAGCCACCGCAGCTACGAGACTCCTCGGACCACCCCCCGAACCTTCTTTCTTCCATGCTTGCCACTACCTGTGAGCTGTTGCCAGCTCCATACCAATCGGAACAGGCCTGCGACGTTGTAATGCTCGACCCTCCTATCACTGAACCACCCTCCACATCTATTCCCTCAGGCAAAAAAACCTACAGGACACAAAGAGTTTCCCATCCTATCGAGTCGGAGGTCCGGGAGACAGTGATAAGCAGGAATGAAGCTGACGGTGACGTTTGGGTGCGAATAGCAATCAACTACCACTCAGCACATTTCACCATCAGCAGGGTCCTGAGCCAGTTACTCCCCGCGCTACAGCCACCCTTACTGGAAGGGAAAGTAAGCGACTGCAAAGGACTCGCATCACTGGAAGAGACCATGGTCGACTTTTACCTGCTCATGAAAGACGCAACAGAGGTGGAGAAGCTGCAAAGCATCGTTTCAGGAATCAAGCTGTCACCATTCAGACAGCTGTCCGTGAACTTCCCTTGCGCCCCTCCCGAACTTTCACTCTCTACCCCCCTTACCGACCTTGTCGATCTACTTGAGGAGTTACTTCCTGCTAATGACAACCGGAAAAACCTTGATTGTGTGACCACGGATAGTACCACTCCCCAGCAGATGGCACCTCATCCCCTTTCGCGACTGGACCTCGACCCAGCTGATAGGATTCGCCTCATCATCAGGATGCGACAAAAAGCCTATGGCCGCTGGGTATCCATGGTACACAAAGTGGAACAATTGTCTCCCAACTCTTGCGATCTGAAACTCTGTGAAATTGTAGGTCCCCTCCGTAACAAACGGGAGGAATGGGGTCAAGCGATCTTACAGCTAGGAGGTTCCAATAAAGATGCATGGGGAGGGGTCCTCGGTAGGCTACAAGACTTCGCATGACATGGTCCTCCGAACTGGGGGGGCACTGTGAAGGATAAGTCATATAGGAGGTGCGGTTAAAGGCTCTAAGCCTTACTCCTTGACCGCTTTATAATCTCATTATTCTCTTTATGTTCTATATTTTTATTCTATTTCTATATCTCATAAATACAGGTCAAACCTCCTTTATTTAGTTCGAGAGTCCATGTATGCTTGTGGGCACTCTCACCCACAAGAAGTATGCACATGTCACAGGTAGTAGTCACATGGATAAAAACTCAGACACCTTTCAACCCCGACAACCATCACCTGCACATGCAAGTACTGGTTCGGGGCCTAGTCTGAAACTAGTCTTCACTCTATCTCTCTTACTATATCTACAGTAACTACACTTCGCACTGAAACAGTCGAAGTCAGTTACTACCACTCGACTTGACTTCTACCTCTTGGTTCGCACAGTAAGAATATCCATTGTAGTTCACGTTCTTAGAATATTCTCTCTCCCTCACAATATATACTTTCTCTCCGCTACTTGGCCGTTAGTTCAGCTAGCTATGCAATCGGACCATACCGCAAGGTCGATCCGCTCTTGTAATTATTTACCGATTGCACCTTAAGGGTCAATTGTAATCTATACTTGATCACTTCAAACTACTAGTCGGTTGTATATTGTACTATCGTTAGTTGATAACGATCACACATTGAGTAGTAAACCACCTGACCCTTTACAGGTGTCAAGGGTAATGTCTCAGCTACTTATAAAAGTAGCAACTTCTTGCGTACTAATAATCTTTGGACTCGAACCGCGAAGGTCGAGTCCCACTCTCAAGTCTTTGCACTCGTCGACACTATAGTTGATTCGCACTGCTATATCTCTACCTTTGATATTCAGTCTTTCGCTGATTATCTTTCTTACTTCTAGCTACAAGTTGTACCGTAAAGGTCAACTCTTCTTTTCTCCGGTCCTTATCGTCACGAGCAACTGTATAGTTGCTCTTGTGATGTGTAGTGCGTCTCTTACTAGTACTATCAGTCTAGTAAGCTACAGTATTGTACAGAACGGTCAATACTTAATAATAGTAGTTGAATAAATACTATTCTTCGTACATTGAGCAGTCAGAATCTATCGACTCTTCACACTTTCAGTGTCCGAACTCAACTACGATGTTCATGATAAGGAACTTTTGGCAATTTTTGAAGCTTTCAAACATTGGCACCATTATCTCGAAGGTTCCGCAACTCCCGTTGACGTTGTTACTGATCACAAAAATCTCAAATATTCTTCTACCACTAAACTTTTAACCTGCCGGCAGGCCCGCTGGTCTGAATTCCTTTCTGCTTTCAACATGATTATCCGTTTCCGACCCAGACGTCTTGGTGGAAAACCAGATGCCATGACTCGACGATGGGACGTCTATCCTAAAGAGGGGGAAAGTAACTATGCCGTTGTTAATCCGCATAACTTGAAACCAGTTTTTACAATGCAACAACTTTCTGCATCTATTCGAGCAACTTCCCTCTACTATCCAATTATGCGTAGCATCATGATTATGGACATTGAGCAATTACATCAAGATATCCTTTCCACACTCACTTCCGATTCGGCTTTCAAGCCACACCTAGAAGTTCCTGACAATCCCGACCAACCCTGATGGTCACAAGACTCTCAAGGTTTTATCCATCTCGATGGATGTATCTACGTTCCAGATTCCAACAATCTCCGACTCCACGTACTTCAGTATAAACACAATCATCCAATCTCCGGACATTACGGCATTAACAATACTCTTGGTTTAATCTGTAGAGAATACACTTGGCCCAACCTCCGAGATTTCGTAACCCAGTTCTGTAAGTCATGCACCACCTGCTTACGCTCTAAGACCCAGAGGCATAAGCCGTACGGCCTTCTCAAGCAACTCCCGATACCAGAAAAACCCTGGAACTCAATTTCCATGGATTTTATCGAACAACTCCTGACTTCTGAAGGCTTTACATCCATTCTAGTTGTTGTGGATCGATTCTCAAAACAAGGCATTTTCATACCCACTCATGATACAATCATGTCCTTACAATTAGCGGAACTTTTCATTATTCACATATTTTCCAAACACGGAGTTCCGTCTCATGTAACTTCCGATTGAGGTTCCAAGTTCATCTCCCATTTCTTCTAGGCCCTTGGAAAAGCCCTTGACATGAAACTACACTTCACCTCGGGATATCACCCGGAAGGTGGTGGACAAACGGAATGTGTACATCAAACATTGGAACAATACCTCCACATCTATTGCAATTATCAACAGGACAACTGGAAATCCCTTCTTCCGATCGCGGAATTCGCCTACAATAACTCTCTGAATGCAACTACCGGCATATCTCCTTTTTTCACCAACAAAGGCTATAATCCGAATCTCACTGTACATCCCAAACAAGATTTGGCTTCTGTTCGTGCTCAAGAATTTATTACCGACCTCGACGAATTACATCAAGAACTTCAGAAAGCTATTTCTTCCGCACAGGAATATTATCAATGTTCCGCGGACAAAAACAGGATCCCGCCTCCTAATTTTAAAATTGGTGATCAGGTTTTTGTAAAAGCTCAATTCTTCCGTACTACCCGACCTTCTAAAAAACTCGCTGAGAAATTCTTAGGCCCTTTTGAAATTATAGCACAAGCCGGTTTTCTCTCATGGACTCTCCAACTTCCCGATAGTATGTGAGCAGTTCACCCCGTTTTCCACATTTCCATGTTAGAACCCTGTGTTCCTAACAAAATCCTGGAACATATTCAACCTCCGTCCCCTCTGGTCATCATTGACGGAGAACCCGAATTTGAAGTTTCTGAAATTTTGGATTCTAAAATCGACAATCACCGACGTACTTGTAAATTGCTCTATTTAGTCAAATGGGCAGGTTACGAAGGTACCGACGAGGAAACTTCATGGATATTGCCATGGAACTCAGACATGCTATGGAAATTGTTACTGATTTCCACACAGCGTATCCAAGCAAACCCGGACCTTTATCATCACTCTGACCATTCCCATTTTCTTTCTGTTCAGCTTCTGACACTTCCGTTACTTCCGATATCACACTCATTTTGAAATCATACAAGTCAAAATTTATTTGCATCTATTTTAAAGTCTCTGACACCCCAAATCCTCCTTCCATTTCTACTCCCATATCATCCGCAATCTCTGCACTTTCCACCATATCCTGTACCTCTTCATCTTCACTTTCCGGCCCATTTCCTGACTCCCATCTTTTTTCGACACATTCCGCCAATGGATCATTAGGCTGTTCCCATGCCTTATCGGAAAACCTCTCGGAAACTGCGATAATACCGATGCTAACCATTACCTTCTCCAGGAATTTGTTTTGCCTCCAGAAATTTCGGACCAATGAACGGAAACCTTTTTCCTGGATTTCATTATGGCGATCTAGTGTATCCCACATTTTCATGACTTCTGTCCCGATAAAAACTAATGTGTCAACGGTGTCCTTGAGGAGCTCCATGCCCGTACTATCTGTTTTCGGTACCTCAGTTTCTGCAGCTTTGGCTGCTCCCAAACTTTCCACATCGTTAGTTCTCTGAGGCTTCTCACCTTTTGGAACCCTTTTCGAGGTGAGAGTGCATGGAAGTTTAAGAACTGCGCAGGGATAGCAAGTTCCACCCCATTTTACCTTCTGTTTCCAACACGTCATATTCCGTATGGAACATCGATAACACAGATTTTCATGGACCACTTCCATCTGTTCTGGAGCCTTGACCTTTGGCTTCTGTTTTGGAAGTTAATCAAATACCGGCCTTTTGTAGATGTACTTACTTTAGGACTTGAAGGTCCAGCCTCTCCCTCTACCTCCACCTCCACCTCCACGGCTTTTCGCTGTACCCAATAGTTATCGGTTGGAACCACGGAAACTTATGGATTTCACTTACCTTTCCTTGCCTTATCTCCTCACATTTTTTCGCCGCCTCTGACTCCCGCTGTAACCTTTCCGCCTCTTCCTTCTTTTTCTGAGCCTCTGCCGTTTTCCAGAGCCACGCTTCTTTCTCCACCTTCGCCCGCTCCAACTCCCATTTTTCCGCCTCTTCCGCATCTTTCAACTCCTGCATTAACGCTTTTTCCTCCTCCTCCTGTCGTCGCTTCATGTCAGGGGACAATCTCAAGTTTTCTAAATTCATCCCTGACCTTCCTTAATATAGTCTCATAAGTCAAGGATAAGAGTACTTTGTTTTTATCACATTTTCAAACTCAGCTGCACTTTTAGTTAGTCACGTGCTAGCCGAGGATTCCTTAGACTTTTCTCTTCAGATTCCCTCTGCTAGGTAAGTAATAATGTACATTGTATGTATATAATAGATAGGTATAAAACCTACTTCGGATTCCCTCTGCTAGTGCCTCAACTCAGTCATAGTGCAAGTCAGTGTGGTCTAGAGAGTTGCCCTTACAGAAGAAAAGTCTCACATTGAGTGACTGGAGTTACCGCCGCTATTTTTCGAACCATATTCAAGATCGCGAGTTCAAACATTTATACAGATCTATGTAATCTACTTCGAGTTTATATGCGGTTCCCTCCCCTCATTTTTACTATTATGTTGACTTCTATTACCGATCCCCACCAGGTGCTGGAACAGCACAGTAATGACATTCGAGATCTCCAAGCCTCCCAGAAGCAAAATACGGACCTTTTGCAGCAAATTCTTCAGCAACTCACTGTACAAACACAACCACCAACGAATCCTCCACAGCCACCCGCATTACTTACGTCAACCTCTGCTGCCGTTTCGACCAACTCAGGTCTGAAGGTTCCACTTCCGAACGTGTATGATGGTGATCGATCTGGCAGACGTACCTTCTACAACTCGTGTCTGCTGTACATCAGCATGAATGGGTCGAAGTTCCAGACGGACGAGATGAAGGTTCAATGGGTGGTGTTGTTCATGAAGACCGGTCGAGCTGCCCTTTTCGCAAATCGGCTCATGAAGTCGTGGAGTCAAGGAGACGTGGTGCCTTCGTGGGAGACCTTCGTGGGGACCTTCGAGTGCGAGATTTTTCCAGCTGACGAAGCAGCTATGGCCCGTATCAAGTTAGAAGGAACGACGTACCATCAAGCCCGAAGAATGGTCAACGAGTACACAGACAGGTTTCGCGAACTCGTTGACCTTGCAGGTTACAAAGACGCATTAGCCATTGTAATGAAATATCGACACGGCCTCTTACTGAATATCCAGACCCAGGTTGCGATGATGAAGAACCACCCGAAGGACGACGACGAGCAAGGCTGGTACGACACTGCTTCCCGCTTCGACCAAAACCAAAACGCAAACAAAATCTTTCATTCAGCAGGTGTCACAACGCGACCGGTCGCACTGAAACCTTCAATGTTCCCTCGCGTCGTCCCCCCACTTCCCCCACATCCTACGTCAACACTACCCTCCTCTAGGCCAATCGACGTGATGGACATTGATGCGACCAAAGGTTGGGGTCTTCCCTCAACACTCTGTTTCGAGTGTCGTCAGCTGGGTCATATTAGTCATGACTGCCCTCGAAAACTACAACGAATCCACTCCCTACTTACTAGCCTTGATGAAGAGGGACAGGACATGGCCATGGACATCCTTCTTGCAGAAGTGGATGTCCGAATTGCCTGTAGTAGGGTGGCCGAAGCAGATGACTCCCCTCGAGGGGCTGATCTACAGCCTGTTTCGGGTTTTCCCAACTGCAGCGAGTGAAGGGTATGCCCTCACTGCCACTTTCAAATAGATTCAGTGTCCTCTCTGTTGATGATGTATGTACAGTTAATACATCAGAAGTTGAACCTCTGTTGAGTGAGGACACTGGAATTCAAGTCATACCTAACCCACCCAAGTCTCCCTCAGTCCATTCACATCATAGAAGACCAGTTTGGGAACGTCATCTTCCAAAATCTCTCATTATTGCCTCAACGGCAACTGCCAAATCATTACACCTAAAAGTTGAGCTCCAAACAACTGACACTGGTCTTCTCCGATTGACTCGTGCATTGGTTGATTGTGGTGCAACTGGTCTATTCATTGACCGAGACTATGTGCATGAAAATGGAATTGCCACACGATCACTCATCTACCCAATTCATGTATACAATGTTGATGGGACACCCAATGAAGCAGGTTCAATCACCGAAGTGGCTGAGTTGGTCCTCTGCTACAAGGATCACTCAGAAAAGGCATTGTTTGCAGTCACCAAGCTTGGGAAGGAATCCCTTTTACTTGGCTATACCTGGCTTCGGGATCACAACCCTGAGATCAATTGGCAGACACAAGAAGTCAAAATGACCCGTTGTAACCCACACTGTAAAGAGTGTAAAATCTCAACCCTCAGGGCACGTGAAGAGATTAGATGTTTACAAGCTTGTAGAGATGCCCCTGCCCCAGTTTTCACATCTGAGGAAACAGAAGAGCCAATTCCTGATTTAGTACCTGATCAGTCTGATGAGGTTGAAGACCAAATAGAGGACTTAATTGAAGATGGAGATCGGTATTTGTCACAGTGCTGCACCCAGAACTGACTCCAAGTCAGATTCGAGCATCTGCCACAGTGTCTCAGTGACTAGCAGAGGCTAGTGCAAGGTTTAATACACTGAGCCCAAAAGGTTTTCGAGACATTGTCCCTGAGTATCTCCACACCTTTGAAGATGTGTTCTCCAAGGAGTCATTTAATTCATTGCTGGATAGAAAACCTTGGGACCATGCAATTGAACTAATCCCTGATGCAAAGTCAACCAATTGCAAGGTCTACCCTATGTCCCTCAATGAACAGACAGAGCTGGATATTTTTATTGCTGAAAACCTTGAAACTGGTCGGATACGTCCTTCTAAGTCACCCATGGCATCCCCAGTTTTCTTCATCAAGAAGAAGGATGGCTCCCTTCGACTTGTACAAGACTATCGTGCATTGAATGCCCAAACAATAAAAAATCGATATCCACTCCCACTTATTTCAGAACTGGTGAATCGATTAAAAGGGGCACGATATTTCACAAAGCTTGATGTCAGATGGGGCTACAACAATGTTCGCATTAAGGATAGTGATGAGTGGAAGGCTGCTTTCCGAACAAATAGAGGGTTGTTTGAACCCTTAGTCTTGTTTTTTGGCCTCACTAATAGCCCAGCAACCTTTCAGACTATGATGAATGACATCTTCCGAGATTTGATTGCAGAAGGAGTTGTCTGTGTCTACCTGGATGACATTCTCATTTTCACCAGGATGCTGGAGGAACATCAGCATGTCCTATTACTGGTTCTAGAGCGTCTTTGTGAGTATAAGCTCTACCTTAAGCCAGAGAAATGTGAGTTTGAAAAGACAAAGATTGAATACCTTGGTCTAGTCATCTCTGAAAACCAAGTGGAGATGGACCCAATCAAGGTGTCAGGTGTACGGGACTGGCCCAATCCTACCAGTCAGAAAGAGGTACAGGCATTCCTTGGTTTTGCCAACTTCTATAGGCAATTCATATCAGATTTCTCCCACCATGCGTGACCACTGTTTGATCTCACAAAAAAGGAAACCAACTGGAGGTGGACCATGACAGAGGACAATGCCTTCCTTCTCCTCAAGGTGTGAAGAGTGGTAGAAGTTCTAACCATTCTATATACGAAGAATATCGACCGTTTAGGTACGATACCACGGTTTATTGACTGTCTAAGTCTAATACAGACCGAACGTGTATTGACTACTTAGTTCAATACAGTAGAGAGAAGTAGCTATCTAAAGTAAGGCAGATAGCTAGAACGAATAAGTAGAATTGACTGTTAAGTGCGATTCTGGACGACTGCTCGAGTGCAAGTAGAGTAGTTAGAGAATCGAATAATAGAGTAGCGTGGATGTAGTCCACGCGGGTTGAGATAAGGATTGAGTTTCGACTGGTACAGTTCGAAACTCAGATTGAATAAGTAGCTAAAGCCCATCTGTGACGGTCGAGACGATACACCAATCACAACTTAGAGGACACTAACAGGTGTCTGAGTAAGTCGTGGTTGTGGTGTAAAAGTGTCTGAGTTCTAAACTACGGGCGCTAGAATACATAAGTCTGGCGTGTGTGCACCCACAAGAGTCGATGTACCGCATACATAGGTCGTCGAACTAATTATAGATATAATAAAAGAGAGAAAATAGAAATAATAAAGGAGATATAGTAAGAGCTCATCTGACTATATTTCCTGAGTGTATTTTGCCATACCTCTCACACATCCTCAGTCAGAGGACAACATCGTTTCAGACGTGAAAGCATCCTCGAATGAGAACAAGACATCGCAAGTTATTGTTTCTATATCAGACCATGATTTTCTCGAGAAAGGAGACTGGCTAGACGCTCATCGTCAGAACCGTGAAGGTCTGACTGAGACGAGAGTTTTATCGCGACCTGAACCTCCCACCATTGAGGAAATCGTCGACGAGGACACATTTGTGAACCGATCTAAGGAAATAAGTGAGACCTACGTTATAGAAGACCCCTCTGAGTCAGAGGGATCAGAGGAGGAGAGCTTCCCCTTCGACCCAGGGCAATTACCTGACTTAATTCCTTGCGATGAGTCAGACTCTGAAGCGGACGACTCTATTTCGAACGCCACTCCCAAGGTACCTAACGGTAGATGTATCAGGAGGAACGTCAAACTGGCTGCAAGAAAAGAAAGCAAAAGACCTAGAGTCCAATACCCCCGATCCAGTCAGCTTATGAAGGAGGATTTGACTATTATATATTGCAGAAGGGACCCTCCAGGTGGATATTCCAGTATTGGGATTTCAGCATTACACATCTACAGATGCGTAGGGGATTCAGAAGCTTCAAATCCTATTAAAATCAGGCTGGATGCTGGGGCCGACCTCTCCTTAATTTCGGAGGACTTCTATAAGGAACTAGAGGACCGCCCTAAGCTCAAGCAAGGACTCAAGCTGCGCCTCGTACAACTTACCGGTAATGCCAAAGTATTAGGATACGTCAATGTCCCCATTTATCTCGAGGATGACACCGGTATGCTCCTTAAATTTACCGCCGAAACGTACGTTGTCCAAGGTATGACCGTCCCGATCCTTCTTGGAGAAGACTTTCACGTGAACTATGAGATTGGGACACTGCGAGAGCAACCGCTGGGTTCCAGATTGATTTTGCCTGGGAGAGCAGGATCTATCCCAGCCAGTTCTTCCAAGGAGCCGCAGCCTTTAACCCTTTCGATTAGCAAGATCCCCTTTGAGGAATTAGCCAATGACTCGCCTGAATTGACTTCCAAACCAGACAAAGGAGTGCGTACTGAAAGAGTCACATGGGCCTTACAAGATTGTACTATAGAACTGGAATCGGCTCGATTAGTACCAATCTTTGTAGGAGATCTTATTGGTGACCAAGGGATAGTCGAGGGAGTTGTCTTGCAGAACGACGATGGGAGTATACTAGCTGCTCCCACCACTGCCATCTCTAGGGAACGTGCCGTGATACCTCTCGCTAATCCCTCTCTGACGCCAAGAATCATCAGACGAGGGGAAACCGTTGGATTAATTCACGACGCGAACAAATGGGCCCAGACTCCTAGATCTTCGACTGAGAAAGCATCGATGCAGTCAATGGCAACCAAGATTGCCCATTCGTCGAGAGTCTTTCAAAAATAGAAGAGGAGCGTGTCCTTAATCCTCAATCCTCTGGACTGCCCCCAGAATGGGAACTCGCAGATGATTTTGACCCGGCAGGTCCTAAAACGTCAGAGGTTGCCACCATGGAAACATTTCGTGTGGAAGATCTGCATAAGCTGGTTAACTTAGGACCTGACATCCCTACCAATGTCTCCTCCCGCTTGGAGTCGGTATTAACTAAGAATGTCTCAGCCTTCGGAATAGACGGGCGACTGGGACAAGTGGATGTCAGGGTCAATGTCCCATTGAAAGAGGGCGTGCAACCTATTTCAATGTCAATGTTCCCAACCTCCCCAGCTAATAGGAAAGTCATTGATGAACAAATGGATACTTGGTTCCAACAGGGAGTAATCGAACCGTCCAAGACTCCTTGGGTGGCGCCAGCCTTTGTCGTCTATCGCAACGGGAAACCACGAGTAGTGATCGACTATAGAAAGTTGAACAGCCTAACAGTTCCCGATGAATTCCCACTGCCACGCCAGTCGGAAATCATGCAAGCGCTTGCGGGCTCCAACATCTTATCTTCCTTTGATGCACTAGCCAGTTTTACCCAACTTGAAATGTTAGAGGAAGACAAGCCGAAGACCGCCTTCAGATCCCATCGAGGACTGTGGCAATTCAGGAGAATGCCCTTTGGACTTCATAATGGACCTTCTATATTCCAAAGGGTTATGCAAACCGTACTTGCACCTTACTTATGGATATTCTGCCTGGTTTATATTGACGACATCGTGATCTTTTCTAAGACATGGGACGATCATCTAGAACATTTAGATCAGGTTTTACAAGCCATAATTGCTGTGGGAATCACTCTCTCACCCAAAAAGTGCTATGTGGGGTATAATTCAATTCTACTACTAGGACATAAGGTGTCTAGACTCGGCTTTTCAACTCATCAAGAAAAGGTCGCCGCTATATTAGAATTGGCTACGCCTTCTAAGATAGCAGATCTTCAACGTTTTCTAGGAATGGTTCTGTACTTCTCCATGTACATACCATTTTACTCCTGGACGGTTGCTCCACTTTTCAACCTCTTGAAGAAAGGAGTTCGTTGGAATTGGGATTCTGAACACGCCTGAGCTTTTGAGGACATCAAGGTTGCATTGAGCTCAGCTCCAGTACTCGGACACCCCGTGAGCGGTATGCCTTATCGGTTATACACAGACGCTTCGGACTTTGCGCTAGGATGTTGTCTCCAACAAATACAGAAAATGACGCTTAAAGACCTTAAGGATACAAAAATTTATGCCCAAGCACGAGCAGCCTTCGATCAATCACAAGACGTGCCCATCTTCGTTACTCGTTATAAAACCAAGGAGCCAGAATTCACCTGGATGGATTCCTGGGCCACAGATTTTGATGACACCAGTGTCACAGTCGAACACGTTATCACCTATTGGAGCCGTACGCTTGTTAAGAACTGAAAACTGACTAAATGTTGGTGGCCGACAGGGACTGATCAGAAGGACTTGGCTTCAGCTTATGTGCTGCGCCCTCACAAATATCCGTAGGGTGTCCTTAGATTTCGGGCGGGCGAAGACTAATCCTAAAGAGCTCCTTTCGGCGAGATACCGATCGGAACTGAAGGACAAGTTGAGCGTTGGGCCAAGGGGTCGGGACCGGGAGTGGGCGAGCGCACGCGAAGGCGGATGGGGGGATTCTTAGTATGAGACTGTTACAGACGTATGAGGGTATTCTGAGTCGATATTCTGATTGCCTAGTAACTACAACTACAGCGGGTTCATATACAAGTAACAGGCGTCTAGAAAATACTAATGAGGAGAAGGGCAGAAAATGGCATTAACAATAAGCTTGACTAGGAACGGGAAGTTTATGATTAGTTCGGAGGCCGATGATAACCGAGAGTGGGATTACAATAAAAGGAAATAGTTCAAGGACTACAAATATAGATAGACATATGTGAAACATAAGATTGAACGGATCAACATAATAAAAGGGACGTATCAAAAGTGTGACCAGACAATACGAGTTATTTTGACGTGGGCGTAAAAGGAGTTTGATCTTCGTGAAAACATACATCAGCTTCGGGGCCGATGGTTTCTGAGATGGTGACTTGAAAACGTTGATAAGTGATGATAACCTCGGGGCCGATAGGCTTGCGACACGGTCGTAACAATGCTCAAGAAAGCAGAATGTAACTATTCAGCCACAGAGTGAGAAGCGTTAGCCGCTAAAGAAGGATTAGTCCATTTCCAGCCCTTTATCGAAGGTGAACATATCCTTCTGATCACTGACCATGCGGCATTACAATGGGCCAGATCTTACAAGAATACTAATCGTCAACTGGCCGCATGGGGGGCAGTATACGCTGCATACCCTGGTCTGGAAATCCTACATAGAGCAGGACGAATACATAGCAATGTTGACCCACTGTCCAGACTTCCTCGAGTACCGGACTATGCTAGCCCCACGAGAGATGACCTTTTACCGATCGCAGCGGATTCTTATAACTGGAATGACGATGAGACGTTATGGGAGAACAAACCAGCGGAAAAAGCCGTCTTTCTCACTCATCATGAGTTAGTCGAACCAGTCGGAACCATGGAAGAGGTCCCCCAAATGAAATGGGACTTGCACAACCTCCCCAGAAACGATGAAACCGATGAAGCGAATTTTACTCTCTTGAATCCACAATTGCTTATAGAGATCGATGAAAATTATGCTAAAGAACTTCGTGATGGATACAAGAAGGATCCCGCCTTCAGAAATCATTATGCCACCGATCCCAGTTCTCCAAACATGGTAACTACTCCTTCGCATTATTTCATCGGCAAGAATAAGCTATTGTTCTTTCGAGATTCGGACTGGAAAAGTCAAATCTGCATTCCTAGCAGCATGACGACAACCATACTCAAGCTGATACATGATAATCCCTTCGAAGGAGCTCATGCAGGCGGCCACAGGCTCTTTAATCTGATGAAAGACCGTTTCTTCTGGCCGAGGATGTTGCATGACTGCGTGGCATATGCTCGCAGCTGCGACATATGCCAGAAAACTAAAATTGATCATTCCGCTCGACAAGGAGCTCTTCGACCCGCGGATGTACCCCTAAGGCCGTTTGAGGTTGTCTCGATGGACCTGATTACCGGATTGCCTCCTTCTACAGAGGGTGCTTATTCCGCCATCTTCGTCGCCGTGGATAAACTCATGTGTTTCTTAATCTGTGAACCCACCACTTCAGATCTATCCGTAGAAGGATTCGCGCGAATCTTCGTGAATAAAGTAGCCGCTCCTTTCGGTCTGCCTTCAAGGATAATTTGTGATCAAGACAAGAGGTGGACCTGTAGGTTCTGGAGAGAAGTCTGCAAAGTATACCGAAGTTCCCTTGCAGTATCCTCATCCCACCATCCTCAGACCGACAGTCAAAGGGAGAACGCTAATGCTATTGTGGAGCAAATGCTCAGAGCATACTGCACCTCTTCGAAGGAGGAATGGTCTAAATGGACTCAAGTAGTGGCTCATACCTACAATTCGACGGTTCAAAGCTCAACAAGCTATGCACCGGCCTTTTTGCTGATGGGCTACTTACCAAGAGGAATGTCTAGCTGTCTGGGAGGGGATGATGCTGTGGTTCCCAGAGAATTATTGGATAGCCCTGTAGCCGACCAATGGATCTTAGAATTGGAAAATCACCGACAAGTGGTGCGGGATTCAATTGCGCGAGCACAAGAAACCCAAGCTCACAGTTACAACAAGAGACGGAGATTGGTGGAAGATATCTCAGAGGGAGATTATGTTCTGATTAATCCCCATTCTCTCGAGCTCGTCGAAGCCAAGGGACCCAGAAGGAAACTTATACAAAGACGGATAGGGTCATTTGAGGTCTTGGAAAAGATCAATCCTCAAGTCTTCTGACTCCGCATTCCCTCGGAATATCAATTACATCCAGTGATTAATCGAGACCATCTGAAAAAGTACCACCCCCTAAGGAATTCGGATCCAGGGAGCTACTCGAGAACCCTCGAGAACTCAATCGTAACAACGAGGAGTATGAAGTAGAAGCTATAGTAGGGCACAAAAAGCATCGAAATCGACTCCTTTTCCAGGTTCGATGGAAAGGATATGGACCGGAGGAGGACACTTGGTTAAACGGCAATGACCTTCGTAATGCTCCCGCTCTTCTTAGAGCTTACAAGACTATTTATCGAATTTAATGATCATTTCAAATCCTTATGACGACAACACTGTTTATCTACTTCTAGCTCTACCCCCCACTTTCTTCCCCCTTGGCCTTTCACTTCAATAACCGAGCGGAGCTTGAAATTAATATAAAATACATAAATTTGCTAAAGAAAATTTTATTCCCCCTATCTCTTCCCTCCACGTCAACCTCTCTAATCAGTACACTATGTCGCAGGAGCAACAACCCAAACCCAAGTTCCCCAACTTCAAAAGAATACCGCGACCTCAACCTATTAATACCTCTACCACGCCATCTCGTACTGAACAAGTTGAGCACTCCATGAGTAATTCTGGAACGCCTTTGCCAATACCCTCTGCTGCGCAGGGCAACATCGTGGGAACGTCCACCAACTCGGGGAACGGAACCGCCTTTACTCCATACGCTCCTCTTCCAAGACCCTAATTTCCCAATTTTAAAAGAATACCTTGACCTCAAACTACAGTTCCTTCTGCCCCATCACCTCGAACAGAAACTGTCGAGCACGTGGAGGAGACCTCATGGTCCACGAATCCTATGCAGATGGACTCCGTTTCAAAAGCTGCACCATGGTCCTCTAATACTTGGGGGGCTCCCTCGGGAACATGGAGCAAAACCCCACCACCTTCTCGTAGTATTTTCCCTTCTACCAAAGAGGAGATCAAAAAGAAACTGCAGTCCGAGGCTTTCTCTGTGCAGGTCCAGGAGGAATTGAAAATGCTTAAATGGAAGAGGAGAGAGGAGTACTTGGAAGGACAGCGGAGGATGGGGGCTAGGGATAATGTCCCTTCAAGGCGGATACGGCAGGAATGGAGGAGAATGGAAGGGCACGACAATCCTTCAAACATTGCTCCCCCTTCGGGTCATAAATGGATGGATTTCGCTGAAACAGATTGCAGCGACGGGGGCATGCCATGTGTTCGGAGTGTAGGGCAGAAAAGTAGGAAAGGAAAAGATGGGGTCACCTTCTACGATTGGGACAAAATACGAAGGATCAAATTACAAAGCATTGCATTGCAACATGGGGATGGAGTTGCACTACCTCCCAGACCCCCTTCACAATGTGGACCTCAGGAACGGACCTACCAGATGGGGCCCAGTGATCTTTCATCTGACTCGGAGGACGACCAATCGCGCTACCCCACCTACAACAGCAAGTACCTCGGTGCTGACTGCCATGAAGGTTTCCTACTCCCTGACAACATTCACTTCTTCACGAGTGATCCTAACCAACGATGAAAGCTACCGACTTCCATCAGAGTTTGGAGGGGGTATTGTCCAGCCGACTCTGCGATGCCACCCAGCTCCACTCACCTCCCCCCACCTCCGCTGATCTCTTCCGTACCCCCATTACAGTGCTTTACACCCTTTTCAGAGTTACCGGGAGGTCTTGTACCATCCACCGACCTGCCTTCTCTTCCCCCTATACCATTACCCCTCCCCTTCGTGGGGCATTCCCTTATATCACCATCCTCACCCGCACCCAAGCCTTCTCCAGCACTGTGGCCGATCTCACCCCTCCGCACGTCACCTGACCCTCTCGTCACCTCCCACTCTACTCCGACACCATTGCTCCCTGCAGTGTCAGACACTCCCCTTATTTCCTCAACAGTGCAGAGTCCACTGCCCACCTCTCCCTACTCCCCTTGTGTTTCTCTGGGAAGCCCCATTCAATATCCTAACGCTACATTAATGGATGTTGATCACCCTATCTCAGAAGCTCTCGCAATGCCTATGGAGGAAGTCCTCGAGGTGCCTCTCTCAGTCACAGATGCCTCCAAGGAACCCCCCCTGGCAATGGAAGTCCTCGAGGAGCCTCCCCCCTTAAGTGAAAAAGCAAAAGGGAAGTGAAAAGCTGATATTCAGGCCGACGAGCCCCTTGTCATTGACCCTCCCCTGGCCCACCCCATTCGCAGCCCCCCACTGCAGCTGCCCTCTCCCTTTCACTCTCAGGATACGGCTGCGAGTCGCACGCCTCCCCGCGAGAAATGGCCCGGCCCCACCTCCGCGCCCGATCCGCCCCCCGCCGCTGCCGCCCCTACTCGCGTTCCCCGCACCACTGCCGCCGCTGCCGCTCCCGCTGAGGCTGCCGTATCTGCTCCCGCCGTTCCCCGCGGCGCCGCTACCAAGCCCAGGCGGGAAGCCCCCAAAGTCCGCGCTCGAGCCGGTCTCGTCGGACCAGTTCTGCGCGTGGTACGGGGGTGCGCGCCCGATCGGGTGCAGCGGCGCGGGGTGCAGCGTGTCCTAGGGCCCGTTCCCGTGTCCGTGTCCATCACCGCCGCCGCCGTGCGGCCCGTGCCCGTGCCCATGTCCCTGTCCATGGTCGTGCGGCCCATACCCGTGTCCTTGCGGCCCGTGGGGCCGGTGGCCGCCGTGCGTGTGCCCCAGCTTGGGGAAGGCGGGGTGCCATGTCGCGGCGGGGGGGAAGTGGTCGTCGGGGTCCGCGTGGATGGCGGGTCCGTTCAGCGCGGGCACGGCATCGGCGTAGTGGCTGCTGCTGGAGTAGTAGGCCGTGGCGAGCCCGTAGGGGAGGCGGTAGGGTGTGCCGTCGACGGGGGAGACGCTGCCGAACTCATCGGCGGGGAAGTCGTGCGGCGAGATGGAGGTGTCGTAGGGCGAGGCATCGGTGCGGCGCTTCTTGCAGCTGTTGTTGGGGCGGGGGCGGTAGATGTATCGGGGTACTTGGAGTTGAAGTTTTCCTTCAACTTTTTTGCCTTGGTCGAGCTGCTTGCGACACTGCACAAAGTCGCAAAGTGTCACACAAAGTCGCAGAGTGTCACAAAAAGTCGCAAAGTGTCACACAAAGTCTCAATGTGTCACACACTGGAGGCACCCCAAGATTTTTGGAGTTGCAAAACCTTCAGAAAATCTTGCTATTTGGCCAAATTTGCTAAGCATTCTTTGAACTGGAAAAACTGTTCGGAAATCTTGAGTTTTAGTAGGTTTTTCTGAGGACAAAAATTGTATCTGAAAACCCTAAAAATGTTGATCAGGAAATTCTAAGGAAACATTGTTGGAAATAGCCTATTTTCTGTGGATTTTCTAAATAGGAAAATTCTTAAAAAACCCTGGGTTTTGTTAGGGTTTTTCCACCCAACAGAATTCTATGAAAACTGTAATAATTTGCCTAGAGAAATCAATTGAAAACCACATATTTCTACGCAATTTTTCTGCTCAGGGAATTGGGTGAAAACTGTAATTTTTTGCCAGGAAAATCTTGTGCCAAGACAAAGTTTTGTTAATGTTTTGTCAAGGGGAAAACCATAATGAAATTGACAATTTAATTATATGGGAAATCATTGAATAATTATAGATTTCAATAAGATTTTCCTTGGCCACAAACACTATGAAAATTCAAAAAATGTGTTGGTGAAATCTTGAAGAAATTAACATTGTCACATGAGTTTCTTAAAGGTTTTTCAAGATGAGAAACCTTGAACTGATTTTTCCTGATTGAGCATGATTCACAATTGTTTGGAATGGTACAGTGGGATTCACAAATATTTAAGAGGATTGTTTTAGATTCAGGTAGATTCTTTTAGATTCAGATAGATTCTTTTAGATTCAGATAGATTCAGATAGATTCTTTTAGATTCTTTTAGATTCTTTTAGATTCTTTTAGATTCAGATAGATTCTTTTAGATTCAGGTAGATTCTTTTAGATTCAGATAGATTCTTTTGGATTCTTTTGGATTCTTTTAGATTCTTTTAGATTCAGATAGATTCTTTTAGATTCACATAGAGTATTTTAGATTCAGGTAGATTCTTGTAGATTCAGATAGATTCTTTTAGATTCAGATAGATTCTTTTAGATTCACATAGATTCAGATAGATTCTTTTAGATTCAGATAGATTCAGATAGATTCTTTTAGATTCATATAGATTCTTTTAGAATCAGGTAGATTCTTGTAGATTCACATAGATTCTTTAGATTCACATAGATTCAGAGAGATTATTTTAGATTCAGGTAGATTCTTGTAGATTCAGATAGATTCTTTTAGATTCAGATAGATTCTCTTAGAGTCATATAGATTCAGATAGATTCTTTTAGATTCACATAGATTATTTTAGATTCAGGTAGATTCTTGTAGATTCAGATAGATTCTTTTAGATTCTCTTAGATTCAGATAGATTCTTTTAGATTCACATAGATTCAGATAGATTCTTTTAGATTCAGGTAGATTCTTTTAGATTCAGGTAGATTATTGTAGATTCAGATAGATTCAGTTAGATTCTTTTAGATTCACATAGATTCAGATAGATTCTTTTAGATTCTTTTAGATTCAGATAGATTCTTTTAGATTCAGGTAGATTCTTTTAGATTCAGATAGATTCTTTTGGATTCTTTTGGATTCTTTTAAATTCTTTTAGATTCAGGTAGATTCTTGTAAATTCAGATAGATTCAGATAGATTCAGATAGATTCTGGTAGATTCAGATAGATTCTTTTAGATTCAGATAGATTCCTTTAGATTCACATAGATTCAGATAGATTATTTTAGATTCACATAGATTCTTTTAGATTCAAATAGATTCTGTTAGATTCTTTTAGATTCACATAGATTCAGATAGATTCTTTTAGATTCTTTTAGATTCAGGTAGATTCTTTTAGATTCAGATAGATTCTTTTGGATTCTTTTGGATTCTTTTAGATTCTTTTAGATTCAGGTAGATTCTTGTAGATTCAGATAGATTCTTTTAGATTCAGATAGATTCAGATAGATTCAGATAGATTCTCTTAGATTCATATAGATTCAGATAGATTCTTGTAGATTCACATAGATTCAGATAGATTATTTTAGATTCAGGTAGATTCTTGTAGATTCAGGTAGATTCTTTTAGATTCAGATAGATTCTCTTAGATTCACATAGATTCAGATAGATTCTTTTAGATTCACATAGATTATTTTAGATTCAGGTAGATTCTTTTCAATTCAGATAGATTCTTTTAGATTCAGATAGATTCTTTTAGATTCACATAGATTCACATAGATTCACATAGATTCACATAGATTCACATAGATTCACATAGATTCACATAGAATCTATGTGAATCTATGTGAATCTATGTGAATCTATGTGAATCTAAAAGAATCTATCTGAATTGAAAAGAATCTACCTGAATCTATGTGAATCTAGAAGAATCTATCTGAATCTACAAGAATCTACCTGAATCTAAAATAATCTATGTGAATCTAAAAGAATCTATCTGAATCTATCTGAATCTATCTGAATCTATCTGAATCTATCTGAATCTATCTGAATCTACAAGAATCTACCTGAATCTAAAAGAATCTATGTGAATCTAAAAGAATCTAAAAGAATCTATCTGAATCTAAAAGAATCTAAAAGAATCTACCTGAATCTAAAAGAATCTACCTGAATCTAAAAGAATCTATGTGAATCTAAAAGAATCTATCTGAATCTATGTGAATCTAAAAGAATCTATCTGAATCCAAGAGAATCTAAAAGAATCTATCTGAATCTAAAAGAATCTATCTGAATCTACAAGAATCTACCTGAATCTAAAATAATCTATGTGAATCTAAAAGAATCTATCTGAATCTATATGAATCTAAGATAATCTATCTGAATCTAAAAGAATCAATCTGAATCTACAAGAATCTACCTGAATCTAAAATAATCTATCTGAATCTATGTGAATTGAAAAGAATCTATCTGAATCTATGTGAATCTAAAAGAATCTATCTGAATTTACAATAATCTACCTGAATCTAAAAGAATGTATGTGAATCTAAAAGAATCTATCTGAATCTATCTGAATCTATGTGAATCTAAAAGAATCTATCTGAATCTAAAAGAATCTATCTGAATCTAAATGAATCTATCTGAATCTACAAGAATCTACCTGAATCTAAAATAATCTACCTGAATCTAAAATAATCTATCTGAATCTATGTGAATCTAAAAGCATCTATCTGAATCTATGTGAATCTAAAAGAATCTATCTGAATCTATGTGAATCTAAAAGAATCTAAAAGAATCTAAAAGAATCTATGTAAATCTAAAAGAATCTATCTGAATCTAACAGAATCTATCTGAATCTATCTGAATCTCAAAGAATCTATCTGAATCTAAAAGAATCTACCTGAATCTAAAGAATCTATCTGAATCTAACAGAATCTAAAAGAATCTAAAAGAATCTAAAAGAATCTATCTGAATCTATTTGAATCTATTTGAATCTATTTGAATCTATGTGAATCTAAAAGAATCTAACAGAATCTATCTGAATCTAAAAGAATCTATGTGAATCTAAAAGATTCTATCTGAATCTAAAAGAATCTATCTGAATCTAAAAGAATCTATCTGAATCTACAAGAATCTACCTGAATCTAAAATACTCTATCTGAATCTAAAAGAATCTATCTGAATCTAAAAGAATCTACCTGAATCTAAAAGAATCTATCTGAATCTATATGAATCTAAGATAATCTATCTGAATCTAAAAGAATCTATCTGAATCTACAAGAATCTACCTGAATCTAAAATAATCTATCTGAATCTATGTGAATTGAAAAGAATCTATCTGAATCTATGTGAATCTAAAAGAATCTATCTGAATTTACAATAATCTACCTGAATCTAAAAGAATCTATGTGAATCTAAAAGAATCTATCTGAATCTATCTGAATCTATGTGAATCTATCTGAATCTAAATGAATCTATCTGAATCTACAAGAATCTACCTGAATCTAAAATAATCTACCTGAATCTAAAATAATCTATCTGAATCTATGTGAATCTACAAGAATCTAACAGAATCTATCTGAATCTAAAAGAATCTACCTGAATCTAAAAGAATCTATGTGAATCTAAAAGATTCTATCTGAATCTAAAAGAATCTATCTGAATCTACAAGAATCTACCTGAATCTAAAATACTCTATCTGAATCTAAAAGAATCTATCTGAATCTAAAAGAATCTAAAAGAATCCAAAAGAATCCAAAAGAATCTATCTGAATCTAAAAGAATCTACCTGAATCTAAAAGAATCTAAAAGAATCTAAAAGAATCTATCTGAATCTATCTGAATCTATCTGAATCTAAAAGAATCTAAAAGAATCTATCTGAATCTAAAAGAATCTAAAAGAATCTAACAGAATCTATCTGAATCTAAAAGAATCTACCTGAATCTAAAAGAATCTACCTGAATCTAAAAGAATATACCTGAATCTAAAAGAATCTATGTGAATCTAAAAGAATCTATCTGAATCTATGTGAATCTAAAAGAATCTATCTGAATCTAAGAGAATCTAAAAGAATCTATCTGAATCTAAAAGAATCTATCTGAACCTACAAGAATCTACCTGAATCTAAAATAATCTAAGAGAATCTAAAATAATCTAAGAGAATCTAAAAGAATCTATCTGAATCTAAAAGAATCTATCTGAATCTACAAGAATCTACCTGAATCTAAAATAATCTATGTGAATCTAAAAGAATCTATCTGAATCTATGTGAATCTAAGAGAATCTATCTGAATCTAAAAGAATCTACCTGAATCTACAAGAATCTACCTGAATCTAAAATAATCTATCTGAATCTATGTGAATTTAAAAGAATCTATCTGAATCTATGTGAATCTAAAAGAATCTATCTGAATCTAAAAGAATCTATCTGAATCTACAAGAATCTACCTGAATCTAAAATACTCTATGTGAATCTAAAAGAATCTATCTGAATCTAAAAGAATCCAAAAGAATCCAAAAGAATCTATCTGAATCTAAAAGAATCTACCTGAATCTAAAAGAATCTAAAAGAATCTAAAAGAATCTATCTGAATCTATCTGAATCTAAAAGAATCTATCTGAATCTAAAAGAATCTACCTGAATCTAAAACAATCCTCTTAAATATTTGTGAATCCCACTGTACCATTCCAAACAATTGTGAATCATGCTCAATCAGGAAAAATCAGTTCAAGGTTTCTCATCTTGAAAAACCTTTAAGAAACTCATGTGACAATGTTAATTTCTTCAAGATTTCACCAACACATTTTTTGAATTTTCATAGTGTTTGTGGCCAAGGAAAATCTTATTGAAATCTATAATTATTCAATGATTTCCCATATAATTAAATTGTCAATTTCATTATGGTTTTCCCCTTGACAAAACATTAACAAAACTTTGTCTTGGCACAAGATTTTCCTGGCAAAAAATTACAGTTTTCACCCAATTCCCTGAGCAGAAAAATTGCGTAGAAATATGTGGTTTTCAATTGATTTCTCTAGGCAAATTATTACAGTTTTCATAGAATTCTGTTGGGTGGAAAAACCCTAACAAAACCCAGGGTTTTTTAAGAATTTTCCTATTTAGAAAATCCACAGAAAATAGGCTATTTCCAACAATGTTTCCTTAGAATTTCCTGATCAACATTTTTAGGGTTTTCAGATACAATTTTTGTCCTCAGAAAAACCTACTAAAACTCAAGATTTCCGAACAGTTTTTCCAGTTCAAAGAATGCTTAGCAAATTTGGCCAAATAGCAAGATTTTCTGAAGGTTTTGCAACTCCAAAAATCTTGGGGTGCCTCCAGTGACAAAAAGTCGCAACAAAGTCGCAAAGTGTCACACAAAGTCGCAAAGTGTCACAAAAAGTCGCAAAGTCCCACAAAGTCACAAAATGCCACACAAAGTCGCAAAGTCGCAAAAAGTCGCAAAAAGTCACAGAGTCGCAAAGTGTCACACAAAGTCGCAAAGTACAAAAAGTCGCAAAGTCGCACAAAGTCGCACAAAGTCGCAAAGTGTCACACAAAGTCGCAAAGTGTCACAAAAAGTCGCAGTGTCCCACAAAGTCACAAAATGTCACACAAAGTCGCAAAGTCGCAAAAAGTCGCAAAAAGTCACAGAGTCGCAAAGTGTCACACAAAGTCGCAAAGTACAAAAAGTCGCAAAGTCCCACAAAGTCGCAAAGTGTCGCACAAAGTCGCAAAGTGTCACACAAAGTCGCAAAGTGTCACACAAAGTCACAAAGTCCCACAAAGTCACAAAATGTCACACAAAGTCACAAACAGTCCAAAAGAGTCACAAAAAGAGTCACAAAAAGTCCAAAAGAGTCACAAAAAGTCCAAAAGAGTCGCAAAAAGTCCAAAAGAGTCGCAAACAGTCTATCAGAGTCGCAAACAGTCGCAAATAATCACAAAGAGTCTAAAAGAGTCACACTCTAGCCTCCTGAAAACTTGCAAATCACATTGAATATTCCCAAACACTTGCCAATTATAATGAATCACACTGTATCTTTTCAAATATTTGCGAATCACACTGAATTGCACTGTATCCTTTCAAATATTTGCGAATCGTGCTGAATTGCAAAACATCGGTTCAGGGTTTCTCACCTTAAAAAACCTCTAAGAAACTCATGGAAAATCATCAATTTCTTCATGATTTCACAAACAGATTTTTTGAATTTCCATAGTGTTTATGACCAAGGAAAATTTTGTTGAAATATATGATTATTCAATGATTTTATGTATAATTAAATTGTAAATTTCATCATGGTTTTCCCATTGACAAAACATTAAAAAAACTTTGTCTTGGCTCAAGATTTTTTCAGGCAGAAAACCATAGTTTTCACTGAATTCCCTCAGGGGCAAAATTAAGTAGAAATATGTGGTTTTCAATTGATTTCTCTAGGTACATTATTACAGTTTTCATAGGATTTTGTTAGGTGGAAAAATCCTAACAAAATACAGGGTTTTCTAAGAGTTTTCTTATTCAGAAAATCCATAAAGAATAGGCTATTTCCAACAATATTTCCTCATAATTCCCTGATGCAAATTTTTAGAATTTTCAGATCCAATTTTTGGCCTCAGAAAAACCTACTAAAACTCAGAATTTTCAAAGAGTTTTTCAATTCACAAAACACTTAGAAAATTTGGCCAAATAACAAGATTTTCTGAAGGTTTTCCAACTCCAAAAATCTTGGGATGCCTCCAGTGTGTAGGACAAAAAAGTAGGAAAGGAAAAGATGGGGTCACCTTCTACGATTGGGACAAAGTACGAAGGATCAAATTACAAAGCATTGCATTGTGACGTGGAGATGGAGTTGCACTACCTCGCAGACCCCCTTCACAACGTGGACCTCAGGAACAGACCTACCGGATGGGGCCCAGTGATCTTTCATCTGACTCGGAGGACGACCAATCTCGCTACCCCTCCTACGACAGCAAGTACCTCGGTGCTGACTGCCATGAAGGTTTCCTACTCCCTGACAACATTCACCTCTTCATGAGTGATCCTAACCAACGACGAAAGCTACCAACTTCCATCAGAGTTTGGAGAGGGTATCGTCCAGCAGACTCTGCAACCCTATCCAGTTCCTCTCATCTCCCTCCACCTCCACTGGTCTCTTCCGTACCCACATTACAGCGCTTTACACCCTTGTGAACAGTCGATAGATTCTGACCGTTCGATATACGAAGAATAGTGTCTATTCAACTACTATTAGCAGATATTGACCGTACAGTACAATACCGTAGATTACTAGACAAGCTGTACTAGTAAGAAGACACGCTATGCGTCACAAGAGCAACTGTACAGTTGCTCTTGACGGCTAGAATGCAAGAATGAAAGAGTTGACCTTCATGGTACAACTCGTAGCTAGACGTAAAATAGATAATCAATGCGAAGCTGAATATCTAGAGTAAAGAAATAATAGCGCGAGTCGACTATAATGTCGACTAGCCCAAAGACCTTAGATTGGAACTCGACCTTCGCGGTTCGAGTCCAAAGTACGTTAGTATGCAAGAGAATACTACCTTTAAAGGTAGTTGAAACGTTACCCTTGACACCTCTCGCTATTCGACGTCTGGGTCGTTTACGAGGTGGTGTCTGCTGGGTAAAAGTTGTATGTCTCTTTTGGCACCGAGAGCGCCCATACGTATACACAAAGCTTCGAACTACAAAATCAAGGTGTGCTTGAAATATAGAAAGAATATAAAGAAAGAAAATAAAAGGTAAATAATAAAGTACTATAATCCAGCTATTATTCCTTAGTCCAGGTATGCATATATGCATACCCTTTACAACCCTTTTCAGAGTTACCGGGAAGTCTTGTACCATCCGCTGAGCTGCCTTCTCTTCCCCCTATACCACTACCCCTCCCCTTCGCAGGACATTCCCTTATATCACCGTCCTCATCCATACCCAAGCCTTCTCCAGCACCGCAGCCAATCTCACCCCTCCGCACATCACCTGACCCTCTCGTCGCCTCCCACTCTACTCCGACGCCTTTAGTCCCTGTGGTGTCTAACATTCCTCTCACTTCCTTGACAACGCAGAGTCCACCGCCCGCCTCTCCCTACTCCCCTTGTGTTTCTCTGGGAAGCCCCATTCAGCATCCTAACGATACATTAATGGATATTGATCACCCTATCCTGGAAGTTCTTGCAACACCTATGGAGGAAGTCCTCGAGGCGCCTCTCTCAGCCACAGACGTCTCCAAAGAATCCCCCCCGGCAATGGAAGTCTTGGAGGAGCCTCCCCCCTTAAGTGAAAAAGCAAAAGGGAAATGGACAACTGATACTCAGGCCAACAAGCCCCTTGTCATTGACTCCCCCCTGACCCATCCCATTCGCAGTCCCCCGCCGCAGCCGTCCTCTCCCCTCCCATCCCTTCCAGTCAAGTTGGATGCGCGTGTCCATTAATTAATCCTCCGACATCTTCACCGTGGGACGCACATTAACGTGACTGGGACCAACCCTGCAGCACCCCCTTCTTAAAGGGCATATCCAGGGGTATAGCGGGTCTCTCACATTGTCGGACTGCATGAGTGCATTTTATCTATGCGTCAACGACCCTAAGGAACAGCTGCGTTTAGCGGAGGATATCGAACGGGTGGAACTCTCCATGTTTCGGTCCTTACTTGTCAACTCTTCTTGTGTTCTTCCTGACCACACACCAACCCACTCTGCAGTGGACCTCGTTGACTTGTTGGAGCAACTGTTGCCGGATTCAGACACCTCAAGAGGAATCCCCCCTGGGGGAGACATGAGCTCCACACCGCTCATCACCCCTACCCCGCCATCACTACACCCTCGACCCCCTCTCATCACCCATATTACTGACACTTCCGCTGATCGCGTTCGTGCCATAATTCGAATGCACCAGAAGGCCTACGGTCGTTGGGTCTCATCGATCCAGAAACTGGATGGGTTGACATCTGCCAATGATGCTTCGAAGCGGGAGGACATTGCTCTTTCCTTTCGTGCCAAGCGTCTCACCTGGGGCAACGCTATCCTACACCTTGGGGGTTCATTGCAGGATGCATGGGGAGGAGTTCCAAGCGTCCTTCGACATCTTTTTTGACATAGCTCTTCAACCTGGGGGGCACTGTGAGAGGTATGGCGAAATACACTCAGGAAATATAGTCGGATGAGCTCGTACTATATCTCCTTTATTATTTCTATTTTCTCTCTTTTATTATGTATATCTATAATTAGTTCGACGACCTATGTATGCAGTACATCGACTCTTGTGGGCGCACACACGCCAGACTTATGTATTCTAGCGCCCGTAGTTTAGAACTCAGACACTTTTTACACCGCAACCACAACTTACTCAGACACCTGTTAGTGTCCTGTAAGTTGTGATTGGTGTATGGTCTCGACCGTCATAGACGGGCTTTAGCTACTCATTCAATCTGAGTTTCGAACTGTACCAGTCGAAACTCAATCCTTATCTCAACCTGCGTGGACTACATCCATGCTACTCTATTATTCGACTCTCTAACTACTCTACTTGCACTCGAGCAGTCGTCCAGAATCGTACTTAACAGTCGATTCTACTTATTTGTTCTAGCTATCTACCTTACTTTAGATAGCTACTTCTCTCTACCATATTGAACTAAGTAGTCAATACGCGTTCGGTCTGTATTAGACTTAGACAGTCAATACATCGTGGTATTGTACCTAAATGGTTGATATTCTTCGTATATAGAACGGTTAGAACTTCTACCACTCTTCACAGCGACGGTCACAGAGGCGCGCAACAGTCACAGAGGTGTGTGACAGTCACAGAGGCGCGCGACGGTCACAAAGGCATGTGATGGTCACACAGGTGTGAGACAGTCACAATGTGTGACAGTCACAAGATGCACAGTGTCATATGTGCGCACAGGCTCGAGAGCATTATGTCATCATATATGCTACTATAGCAAAAACCAGAAACTCTCTGGAACATTCCAGTGGCTTCCAATGGAACATTAGTTAATAGATACAAATAGTAGATAGAATATTGTAGAATATTCTATAAAATTCTACAATGTTCCATTATGCCAAGAATATTCTATAGTGTCTTAGAAGTAGTTAGAACCTTCCACTATGCTCTAGAAAATTCTAGAAAATTCTAAATGACATCATTCAATCTTCTAGAATCTTCTAAATGTCTCAGACTAAAATGTATATAAGGAGCTCAGCTCCAGCCTTGCATATCATCTTAATCAATCAATCAAATCATCTTATCAACCCACCACATGTGTGTGTGACTGCAGCAAGCAGGCTATTCCACCCCAATCTGGGCAGTTGGACATCTAATTCCACCTCTATCTGAGCTGTTGGAAACCCTTGCCACCTCTATCAGAGTTGTTGGCCCAATCAGATCCCCTGTCACCTCAATCTGAGTTGTTGACCTTTGTTTCCTTTGCCACTTCTTAATTGAATAGCTGGCTATCTTTTATATATATTATTTCCACCTCAGTTAGAGTTGTTGGTTATCAACCAATAATATATAAATAATCTTATACTATAGTCATCTCTTAATTGAGTACTGATTATTAGTTTTCTCTACATTGTTATTTGTAGTCTAAGACTTCAGTCACCTCTAGTTGAGTAATTTGACTGTTTATTACATTGCAAATAATCCCTTTTCCATTGTTCATCCATTGTGAATCAGTAAAGCATATTCACATAAATAAATACTGAGAATATCCTTGCAAGATCCTAAGACTACATTAAGATCCTGATAAGTTAGTATCACAGTAGACCCTGTAGGTTAGTGTAAATAAAGCATATATTAGCCAAATAGTGTTTTATTCTATATCTAATCTTTTGACCTGTTTATAAATATTTTTACTGTTTGATAAATAGTATAAAATATATATAAACTAGCTAGGATCGAAGTTGAATCTAGATTCTGAATCAGTGAATTGTTATTCATATTTTAAGTATATATTTTCACAGAAAAAGAACAAGCTTGCACAAGCAGCTCTCAAAACCTTCTTTGCGAAGTAGGGTGCATATATTCAAGTAAACTCTTGACTTCAGGGGTTCTAAGTCTATTTAGGCTGCCACTGATTAATATCAAATACTTAAATTATTTTACCTTGCAGTGAATTGAGTATTTGCACATTTTGATAGAGCATTGGACTCCTTTTTCAGAAAATAGTATTAAAGTAAGGCTAATACATCACAATACCCCAATCACAACTTGCAGGACACTTTAGATAATGTCTGGGCAAGTCATGGCTACAGGGTAAAAAGTGTCTGCATTCTTTGTTACACCCACTAGTGTACATAAGATGAAAGTAAGTATGCACCACAAGAGTCTATGTACCCACAGGTGTACATGGGTCTTTGAACTAATGTAAAGGCATGTAACAGAGATTTTACTTAATCAAAATAGAGTAGAAAAAAAGGAAAAATATGACACTATAAAATGGTTACATTCTCCAGAGAGGGATACCCTTCACACCCAGTCTTGAAGCCAATTCAGCTCATCTGGGGTAAGTCCACTAATTGCCAGTTAAAATCACTTCAACATGGATCCCAAGAGGTAAGAAAGTGCACAGTTGACTTTTCTGGAGTCCATGGTAAATGCAGCTGGTCTATGACAAAAATTAAAACAGCACTGCATGAGGAAAGTTGACAGTTTGTTAGGGTTTGAGCCAGTAAAGGGTTCTGGTGCATTGACTTTGGATCATGCAGGTTCCTGTCCTCTTTTTTTTTTTCTTCAATAATATGGATCACAAACATATCCAAGGTCTTTTCTAGGTAATTAGTAGTGGCATCCTCAAAATAGGGATGTCCAGAAGAGGTTGGATCTGGGATACCTAGGATTTCTTTGACCCTCACCAGGTCCACAGATTCATCCCCATCTTCTGATTATTGTGGGTTTTCCAGAATTTCTACAATATGGGTGTCCTCATTGCTAGTTTGGTTTCTTGGTGTTTGGGTAGTATACAAAACAAGA